>QANW01004475.1:1367630-1401313 GCA_003254865.1 Dryas drummondii | reverse complement strand
TTTCGAAGCTCTCGTCATCCCCCTGCCGCCGCCCCTCTTCTTTCTCTCCCGATCTCGCCCCTGCCGCGCCCCCCTGCTACCGCCCCATTTTTCTCCCAAAACCATCTTTTTCTCTCCAACCCAGCCTCCTCTCCAAAAACCCAAAATTCCAAAACCAGTTCACCGGCGAAATTTCGAGAATTTCGCCGAAATTATACCGAAAATTTAACAAAACTTGATTTCGATTTCGATCCCTCCCAAAATCGAAAAGTTCGGCGAAATTTCGCCGAAATTTTCGAAATTTAAACCCTTGGTTTACATTGACTACTTATTGCCATTTTGTGGGTCACCCTCCTCTCCTTCCCTCCAACTAATTTCATTTGAGAGGAAGTTGAGATCCCACATGCACACATATTTTTAGTATATGTTTATATTTGTTATATTCAAATATAATATATGTATATATATAGATATATATGTACCTAATAGCTATTGGTTCGGTAATATTTTGAAAATACGAAAATGTGAGAATTCCGAATTACTTTTCAAAATTTCTAAATTATTATATATCCGAACATGTGAAGTTTCGATTTTTTGGATTAGAATTGGAACACTCTATTTCCAATTCAATCCAGCTGTAACACACCCCTATTTTAAGTCAACTTAATTAACTAGCACAATACTATTGGGCAAAAAAAAAAAAAAAACTAACACAATACGAGGACAAAACAAGATTTTTTCAAGTCTATCCCATGCTCATGAGTATTCAGGATAGATTTTTTCATGCCAATCCCATGCTCGTGATTCAGGATAAATTTACTTTTAGGTAAGAGTCGAATTTTGGTTAAATTTGCACTTTAGTCAAAAACAAATGTGGCTGTTTTGGTTAGGGAAGCTAAATTTTTAACCTTGGGTAGTTTTGAATTCAACCCTTTATTTCTCTTTTCTTGGTTAAAATTAAACTCATATTTCCTTTTTTTTTTCTAGTTTTTTATCGGACGGACAACATTTCTCTTAATGGGTTTTGAAGAGAATTTGTGGCGCCAAGTATGTTGTACAAACACAATTTTAACTTTTAGAAGAGTTTTACGGATACACCATTGAGGAATAGGATATAATTTCCCACTATTAGATGGTAAATATTATACGTGTGATAATATTCAATTAATAATTAAAAATAGAATTAATTTTTTAAAAGATAAAACCATCAATCAATAAAAAGACAAGCTTTAAAATTAACAATAATTGTTCTCTTTTTTTTTTTTTTTTTTGTAACAATATAAACTATATTCAAGCATGCATAGAACAATAGCTTAGCAATCATAATTTTTCATCATATCAAATGGAATATATATTATTCATCATTACATAAATGGTCTTTGTCTTCATAAAATGGAAAACCCAAAACTAGCCATAAAACAGAAAGGGGAAACAATACATATAGAAGCAGATAAAATCAACAGCAGTGATGCCTTCAAGCACCCACACCTACACTGTGAAGCACTACAGTCTCAACTGTAAGGCCAGGCCCAAACCCAAATAGCACACCCCACTCCAGTCCCTCTCCTGTGGTCTTCAGCCCATTCTCCTTTGACTTCCTCCTCACCTCATCTAAAATGAACAACACACAAGCACTTGACATGTTACCATACTCAGATAGCACATGTCTTGTGGCCTGTAACTTCTCCGGCTTTAGGCCCAATTTAGACTCTACTTGGTCCAAAATTGCAGGCCCACCTGGGTGGGCAATCCAGAAAAGTGAGTTCCAATCTGAGATGCCCAAAGGTTGGAAGGCCTCGTTAAGGCTCTTTTCAATGTTCTTCGAAATTAGCCCGGGAACATCCTTCAGAAGGTGAAACGTAAGCCCAACTTCACGAAGATGCCCGTCAATGGCCCCATCACTATCGGGAAGGATGGTTTGGGCTGCTGAGACAATCTCGAACAAGGGCTTCTCGACCTCAGGAATCGGGTCTGCCCCAACTATAATGGCTGCTGCACCATCACCGAATAAGGCTTGGCCCACAAGACTATCAAGGTGAGTGTCACTAGGCCCACGAAAGGTGACAGCGGTGATCTCCGAGCACACAACGAGAACACGTGCACCCCTGTTATTCTCGGCTAAGTCCTTGACCAACCGGAGCACCGTGCCACCTGCGAAGCACCCTTGTTGGTACATCATGAGACGCTTGACGGATGGGCGGAGGCCCAAGAGCTTAGTGAGCTGGTAATCTGCCCCAGGCATGTCCACACCACTAGTGGTGCAAAAGACCAAGTGGGTGATTTTGGACTTGGGCTGGCCCCATTCCTTAATGGCCTTGGTGGCAGCTTCTTTGCCAAGCTTTGGAATTTCAACAACCACCATGTCTTGTCTCGCATCAAGTGAAGGTGCCATGTACTCACACATACTTGGGTTCTCCTTCAGAATTTCTTCATTCAAATACATGTAACGCTTCTTGATCATAGATTTGTCACCTGATGAAATGAAAAATTGAAAATGCATGTCAGAACAAAAGTTTATGACGCTTATTCAGTTAAACTTTTGTTTGATAGTGACCAAAAAAAAACTTTTGTTTGACAAACCATTCGATATTGAATTCCAGTAGCAACACACACAAATTTGCACCTGTACGGTCTTACCTGTATTATTCTATTTTAATTTTAAGAAACACCCATAGATTTAGCTTTTGAAAATTGTGCAGGCCTGAATACAAATGACCCACTGCTTTATTGTGTCAGGCAATCATAAGGTTTGCATGGAAAATAATACAAAAATCACCAAAGCTGTAGCCATGCCTCCTATTTAAAAAATTCCATGCAATTTCATGCCTCTTTCTTATTTTTTTGTTTTTTGGTATGAAAAATGCTTCAATTTCCTTAATGTGACACAACTGCTACAGAGTATGAATGACTATTAAAACACCAACTGCCACAACTATTAATAAATAAAAAATTGATTTCAGTGGATTAATAAGGCTTTTGAGTAAAAAAGCCTTATTTTTATTTTGGTTTCTGTGGATTAATTCATTGTTCTTCAAACCTATATGAATTTCCATATTGACATATTCACAGATATGGAACTTTATACATCGATCAATATCATGCTATGTCCAAGTTTCTTGAATCTAACAACAAATTTGCACACAAATTAAGGTAATGAAGAAAATGGAGAAGAAATTATAACTTACACATGCGCTGGAATTTCTCTTTGAGCTCAGTCTTGTGCTCACTGTTGGTGATACGAAAGTAGAAATCAGGATATGTGCTCTGGTCCACACAATTGGGAGGAGTTGCTGTCCCGATAGCGAGCACGGTGGCCGGACCCTCTGCTCTTTGAGCCTTGCGAACTTCCTCGACGGTCACCATTTTTCAGATCGTCCAGAAAGATCAAAGAGGTGGGCAGGTGGTTGTGGTGGTGTTGCAGTTTGTAATGGTAGCAGAGGAGAGTGTGTGACAAAAATGTTTGAACAAGAGGTTGTATTTATATAAGAGTGAGAAAGTGAGAGCTAGAGGGTAGTTGAACATCACGTGCTTCATTGATGGCTTGTTAGAAACCCCAACCAACAAAGGCAACGAGGCCTGGTGGCACGTGCATTCTTTGTGTGGCAGGAAAATTTCATTCAAATTTGTCAAACCCCATCAGATGGCCACGAATCATGAACAATGGCTACTAAGCAGCCGTAAAACTTTCATTCAAAGATGCATATATGTATGTATCTAATCGTCAGTCATCATATTATACATGTTAAGTTATATAATTAATGAGTAATTGACACATAAAATATATACATTGGAGTTATATTGACACATTGATAACTTCAGGTGGTAAATTGACAAGAAAAAAAGTTCGGGTGGTTGTGTTCTATAGTTCAGGTGGTATTTGGGTAAAAAAGCCTAAAAATAATGGTATCAGCTCATGGCTCTTTGTCTCTTTGATTTTGTACACTGCTTAATTATGTAAATAGAGTGGTGGCCAGCAACTGTGTTAATTTAAGGGCAAATTACACGCAGATATCTCAAGTATACACCCTTGTTCACTTGAGTATCCCAATTAAAAAAAGTTGCTCAGAGATACCTTAACTACTGATTTTGCACATCCAAGTATCTCCGTTAACTATTCCGTCGGGGAGGCCGTTAAGTGCCTACGTGGCACACTTACATACTTTTAAAAAAATGACACGTGGACAAAAAAATAATAAAAAATGAAATAAATTTAAAAAAAAAATGAACTAATTATTTAAAAAGACAAAAAAAATTAAAAACAAAAAAAAATGGAGTTGCAGGGGCTAGCTGGCAGCCTTCCTCCGCCTCCCAACCCTCCCTCTAAGACCCACCCAANGCCGAGTGGGTCGGCGGCGTGGTGGGTGGATCGGCGGCAGGGTAGCTGGCGTCGGAGAGGTGGATGGCTGGGTTGGGTGGGTCTCGGAGGGAGAGGTGGGAGGCTGGGAGCTAGCCCCTGCAACTCCATTTTTTTTTTATTTTTTTTTTGTTTTTAATTTTTTTAGTTTTTTAAATAATTAATTCATTTTTTAAATAATTAATTCGTTTTTTATTATTTTTTTGTCCATGTGGCATGTTTCTAAGGGTATGTCAGTGTGCCACGTAGGCACTTAACGGCTTCCCTGACGAAATAGTTAACGGAGGTACTTGAGTGTGCAAAATAGTAGTTAAGGTACCTCTGAGCAACTTTTTTTAATTGGGGTACTCAAGTGAACAAAGGTGTATACTTGAGGTACCTGCGTGTAATTTATCCTTAATTTAATAACAAAACACTATACATGATTCTTTTTAATTACCAGAAACATCATACAAGATTTTGAAAACAAAAACAAAAAAGAAAGACAAAAGAAATTAGAGCAATTTTTTTATATTAATAGTTGTGGCAGTGGGTGTTTTAATAGTCATTCATACAAAGTGTCACATTAAGGAAATTGAAGCATTTTTCATACCAAAAAACAAAAAAATAAGAAAGAGGCATGAAATTGCATGGAATTTTTTAAATAGGAGGCATGCCTACAGCTTTGGTGATTTTTGTATTATTTTCCATGCAAACCTGGGGTGGGCATTAATACCAGAAATACTGAAACCGTCCCATTCCGTCTCATTCCGTCCCGATCAGTCCCATCTCGAAATTTTGTTCTCTCATCCTGTCTCGATCTCGTCCCATCTCGTTCCTAAATGGGATGGGAACGATTCTGAAGTTTGAAAACCATCCCATCTCATTCCATCCCGAATTATATTTTATTTATTATTTTGAATTTTAAAACTTTCTTTCTCTCTCTTCAATCATTTATTTATTGTTTAAAATTTTAAAACTCTCTCTCTCTCTCTCTCCCAACTCGTGACAACCCAGTCCCCAGCCCTTACTTACGTACTTTCTTTTTCTCTTCCTTTTTCTCCATTCTCTCTTCCTTCTCTCTCCAACCTGTGACAACCCAGTTCCCAGCCCTCACTTATCTTCCTTTTTCTTCCTTCTCACTTCCTCCATCTCTCTCTCGCGACCAGCACCAACCACCTAGCCAGGCCGCCATCCAATCATCTCATTCTCTCTCTCGTGACCAGCACCAGCCACCCACCCAAGCCGCCACCCAATCACCTCTTTCTCTTTCTCACGACCAGCACCAGCCACCCAACCACCTCAGCCACCCAGCCAGGCCGCCACCTAGTCACCTACAGCTCGCGCCCGACCCAGCCCAGTCGATCACCCACCTCGCCGTCCGGCCAATTTCCCAGCAACCTAAGGCCACCCAACCATCTATTTTTCTTCTTTTTTTCATTTGGGACCGGGTTGGTACCGAATCGATACTGAACTAGTTTGGTTCGGGACAAGACGGTACCAGAGCTCCAAAACACCCACCCCGTCCCGTACCGATCCCGAACCCAAAGCATGAGATGAGGTTAGTCCCGTCCCCCCCCCCGTGTCCCGTGCCCACCCCTAAACCTTATGATTGTCTGACACAATAAAGTAGTGGGTCATTTGTATTCAGGCCTGCACAATTTTCAAAAGCTAAATCTATGGGCCTGCACAATATAGTAGTACTAGGTTCAGGCCTTGATCTGCATATGTAATGTTATTTATTTATTTATTTTTTAAATGAAGTATGTGAATTATGAACTCAAAACCTTCGGCCACAAAAGAGAGATTGTATGTTACTAGACTAAATGATCATTGGCACATTTAATTCATTAATAAAAGACAGTTATATATATAAAAACATATACCTCGTTATAACACCTTGGCATAAGTTGACATATGATATCGTCATAATTAAGTTGATCTACATGTATAGTGTTAATAAAGTTATTGTTCTCTTTTTTTTTTTTTTGTGGTACAAAGGAGGGCTAAAGCTCAAAAAAGAAAACTAGCCTAACACAGCTCTAGTACAAAAGGAACGAGAAGTGTAAGCCAACAAAATTTATACAAAGGACAAGTCATAAATGTATATATATATATAAGTGTATAAGCATATTACAATAATACTAGCAGCCATGGTGACAACCATTAAGGTCATCAATGCTTTAGCTATATTAAGAATTAATCAGTCCAAATTAGTGCAAATTTTATCTTAAAATAAAATGAAAAAGGAGAACAACGAAAGAATATGGTATAGGAAGCAAAAGTTCAAAATCTCTCATAATGAAAAGTTGATAAACCTTTCTTGTTTCCATAAGAATCTGTTTCTACAAAGGGTTATGTAACCATATATATATTAGACATTTAGACCAATTGGTTAAGGCTTAGATAATTGAATTGGATTAGTCCCCAGCATATTTTAATTAAACTAAACTAGATTCTCAAACAAAGATTCGGTACCAAATAAGACTGTACCTAGTCGGAGATTAGGTCAATTTGCAAACAATCTCTCTTTTAGTCTTTCTTTGATTAACTCTTCTATGTAATAAAATAGAGAAACAATTTTGGGGTTTTTTTTTCTTTTTGGAAAAATTTACAAACAGGACATATACTTTGATGGTTGTTTCATTTCAGGACATTAATTTTAATTCGTATTAATGAAAGACACATACTTTTATTTAAGTCTAAGGTAAAAATCAATCCTTAATAGTTTCAGGTACCACCAACTATGCAAGTCCTAATTAGTTTAAGTCTAAGTGATCTAATACCCTTCCAAAACCATATTAAAATAGCATGTAATTTATTACTTTCCAAAATAAATCATCCTAAGTCCAGTTAGAACCTTGAATCCTAGGCTAGTTTCTTTAAAACTAAACATGTAGCCCTAGTGATTCAAATCTCTAAGAAATTAACATAAGTCCACTCGTTGATCCTAGAACAAATAAATTAACTTATTTCATCCTCACAAGGCAAGTTGAAATCATCAACATGAATATCAAATTCAATTTAATTCTCGGTTTCTAAGCCAATTGATTACCACATTTTATTGCTAATTTACAGTTAACCAAATAAATCATAATTTCCTTTCAAGGTCAATTAAACAATTCAAATCAAACATGGTAGCCAAGAGTACATCAAACAAATTAAAACATTACTTTGAATCCGAAACAAACATTTAAAGTAACAAGCACATCCATCAAATTAATTAGGAATTAAATCATATTGAAACATAGAGTTTAGAAAGGACTAGTTCCCCTTACCTCAATTGAAGCTTCTCGTCCTTGTGGTGATCCACCAAATTGAAAATTAATCCCAAAACACAAAGGGGATCAGATTTTACATTCTAAAACTCAAATGGGGCTTTCTAGGGTTCTAATGTCGTATTGGTTAAGTTAAGTGACATCCGAGACCTCTAACCTATAAATAATCATCCTATGACCTTAAACAAGTTCTAAATCATATATACAAATATAACTGGAAGATTAAAAATCAACACATAAGCCTTAGCCAAAAATAAGTATGTTGAAGCCTAGGTTTTGTTCAAAAACATAGGGTTTTGACAATCTAAATTACATTCAAGAAGTAAATAAATTCCCTCATGCTCATGGATCAATCCTAGGGATGATTTGTGACTTGACCAACCATTTAGGCCAAAAAGCCTTAATAACAAAAATGACGGTTTTGAGGTATGTTGGTTCTTTTAAAATCGCAAATGGGCAGCACCTGCTCCTCGAAATTTATAAAATCACAAAAAACTAATTTGAAGGATATTTTTCACAGACATTTAGAAGACATACTAACACTCATTCACAAAAATTTTCAAAGAAATTGGAGTTGTGCAAGTATGGTTTTTGAAAGCCCAAAGTCCACACCAGAAATCTGATTTTTCTGCATTTTTACTGTTCACGTGAAAAAATGCTTTTTTCGGGTTTAAGGCTCTAAATAGAGTAATACCAATTGGTACAAGTCCAAAATCAGTCCTACAATCTACCATGATGATTTTAAATCAAGTCTCTAAGTGACACAAAATCCGAGTATGCAAACCTCAAAAATTTTCTTTGAAAAAGCTATAGAAAATAGGCAGAATTTTAGGAAAAATTTAAAAATGCATAACTCACTCAATATAAATAGGATTTGCAAGGTTCTTAGCTTGAATGAAAGGTGTATATGTCTAATTTTATGCACAAAAACAGTTTTGCAAGATTGCATCCAGATTGGTACAAAAATCAATTTTTGTGATGCAAGGTTAGAAAATCCGAAAATTGCCAAATAAGGTTGGGTTTTGAGACTCTTGGATTTTTCTTTGGATGCACTTAATCCTAGCCATTCAACAAGGTATGAGGGTATTGAAAATCAAAATTAGAGGGTAGGTGAGGGTTTTTACCAATTGTTGCTGAGTTTCCAAAGAACAATGCAAGTCGAACTCCCTTCTTCCTTCTCTCGGGTTGGCCTTCCTTTTTGGCTTCCTTCTTCTTCTCTTCTTCCTCTTTCTCTCCCTCTAACTTTCTCTTTTTCTAAGAACTCAGAAATTTTTTGGGTTTGGTTTTATAAAAGAGTTCTTGTGTCTGTTGGAGGGAAAACTGAAGAGTCAATTCGATCCTATCTTATTTGTGAAAGGTTTCTGACAAAGTTTTGGGCTGTTTGTCAAGATTTTTGGTTTTCCAAGAGGTTCTAATTGGTTGGCCAATCCCTTTGATCATTTTTAATTGAGTGTTTAGCCTAAGGCTTTAGGCTAAATAGCCCAATAACCAATCAAAGGCTTTTACTTAACCCAAGTCAATTAATTAAAAACCATCATGACCTTTTATTGGATTTTCCTTCCTTATTGCCGAAAATCCACTCCATCTCCAGCCCTAGTCATGACCTCCATGTTATGCAATAGCCATCATTTTATTCTCTTGCCCAAGTAATCTAAGTTTCTAGCCCTAGTGATCTAGGTTGGTCAAAGAAAATAGGGTTTTAAAGTCAACTTTGCAACCCTTGGTATTTCTAGTTGTCAAATCCTATTTTTAAACAATTATATGTCACAAACACATATTTGTACAAGCAAGAGTGTGTGTGTGTGTGTGTGTGTAATCCGAAAATGGTTACCTAAGTAACCAAATAATTATTGAAAATCATGTTACTTAAAATAATTGTCTTAAAACAATTTTTTGATGAAATAAAAACATACAAGTTCTTTGCACTCCTTTGAAATTTGAAATTATCGAATTAATGAATTAAGTTATGTTTATCATTCAATTAACCAAGTGTAAATAATTAAGTCAATTTAAGCAAATATAAGTGTGCATATGCCTTAAATCCGAAATTACCATAAGCATGTGAAAATAATTATAGTTCAAGCAATTGACATAATTTCAAATAAAGCATTTAAATAAATGAAATTTTATAAATTTGTTTATGTGGAAATAAATCCACATTTGTGTTTCAAAAGAAGTAACAATTAGTTTCTAACTAATTTCAATTAACCTAATAACACCCATAACCCAAAATCAATAAAATTTGAGGTATTACAATAGCCATATGCTAATATTGGCTTTGCAACTCAACAGGTGGCCTACATTAAAAGGATGAATGGGTTTGCCACAAATCTTCAAATGTTTGCTTTGAAGACATTGAAAATTCCTTTGACAGGAAGACATCCACCACCATCATATACTCCTCCACCGTATGTTTCAACAACATCTTCTCAATTCTTTCTATTTTGACTAGGGGTGTGATTTGGATTGGAAAATCCGAATCCGACCGATTCCAATCCGAAAATTTTCAATTTTTGAACGTCTGAATCAAATCCGAAATTCGAAAATGCCGAATTCTGAAAATTTTGAAAAAAATTAGATTGGAATTGGAATGTATCTGTAAATTTCGATCCAATCCGAATTCGGATCCAAAAAATTATGAAACTTTCCAACGGCATTCCGATTCGATATTTCCGAAATTATATCAATTTATTCCGTATTTATATTAATATTATATCATTTATTTAGTTTTTTACTATATGTTTCATTAATTTGTTATTTGTTTCAAACATACACATACATATATATTAAAAAAATAACTAATACTATTAATATAAAGATATGTACATTATAAATATATGTGTATCATAATAACATAAATGCTAACAAAAACACCCACATATTTTGTACGTGCAATTACTATTTTTATTTTTTTGTTTTTACTAATAACAAAAGATAACGTGAAGATTTTGATTTTTTATCTAAAAATTTCAAATTTTTATTTGAAAGTTCTGAAAATGTGATATTCCGAAAAAATCTAAAAATTTTGAGAAATCCAAAAATTTCGAATTGGAATAAGATGTTAAAATTTTGTTTTTTTGGAATCGAAATTTCATTCCGAAATTTTTTAGATTGGAATTGGAACACTCTATTTTCGATCCGATCCGTCCGAAACACACCCCCAATTTTGACTACAATTCTTCTCAATATATAACCATAACCTCATATTTCAACATATATATAAGTTATATAACTACAATTCACTATCAATTTTGAAATAAAATGAACAAATCTCATGAATCTATCAAAATATACAAAAATGAAAAGAATAAATAAAACAAAATAAGGAAACAAACTCCGATTTTAGTGTAGCTAGATCTGATGAAGCAATCGAACCTCATTCTCACAAAAAATTCCCAAATCAAGCTCCAATCCACCAATCAATGTAACAGAAAAAGAAAAAAAAAATTCAAGAGAGAGGAAGAGAGAAAGAGAGATCATAGAGAGAGTGAGGTCGGAGAGAGAGATGAGCGAGAGAGAGAGAGAGAGATCGACCAACGTGAGAGAGAGATTAGCGTGAGAAAGAAAAAAAAAGGAAAGGCAAAAAGGGGAAAAAAATAACCTAACTAATAAATTTAAAAGGTGGACCGGCTTAGGAGTTATTAGGCCTACTTAAAATAAATAATAATGAGGTGAGTCTAAGAGGGAATAGGAGTCCAAAACTGGACTTTATAATTATCTACTAAAAGATTTTGTGCCATATTATGGCACAAGATTTTTGTGTCCTAATATGATGTGGCAAAAATATTTTATACACATCACTATTTATTTGCCACATCAGATAATATTATTATTGTTAAAATATCATCTTCCCCAATATCTAATGGTTGAAATTACAACTTAATTAATAAGATATCTGCATTAATTTTATATTCTTTATTATCTCCTTATGCAAATACAAGTGTCCAATTACGTCGAATATCTTCTTCTCTAAGGACTTACACTCCTGTACTTTTTCTCTTCAAAACTCCAATCTTAGTTTATTCTCTCCAAAACTCCATCCTCTGCTTCTTTTCTAATCTTTTTCTATACCTATTTCTTCTCTTAATCATTTTGTTTCATGTTTGATTTCTTAATTGATTAGGTGAATTTTGAAAAGGGTTTATACCTTGATGGAGATTGGAGGATTTCTTTATCATTTATATTGGGTTTAATATATAACTTTCTTAATGTTATTGTCTAAGAAATTTTGAGCCCAAGACTAATTAGAGAGGATTGAGTCTAAATTGCTAATAACCAAACACCTAATTATATGTACAGAGAGTGGTAGTCTTGTTAATAACCAATTAAACATTACATAGTGCCACTAATTGACTTTCAACTTGGTGAATTTGCAAGTACGAGTTCGGTAAAACTTAGTAACTTACCCATGTGGCTAAGGAGGAAAGGTGAAATCTACATAAAAAGATAGAAAAGATGGTTGAAAGTATTTTGTTTTGTAAAGAAGAGAGATCTGAATAGACCAAAACCAAAAGAGGAGGGATCTGAAGGTATGTGTAGAGAGTTTAATTTCCTAGTTTCAATCTCGATCATCTGCAATATTAGGGTTTAGTGATTTGAGATTTTGCATTTTTTTTTTAACTTAGATTTCTTAAGATTTATAATAAAGGTTATAATAGTCTTTATATGACAAGTGATTAATAAGATGGATTCAATAATATTAATATTTTGGCTCAATTGCAAAATGTACTCACCAACTATGGGAGGTATTTCAGATTAGTACATGAATAAAAAAATGTTTCAAATTAGTACACTAATTAATAGAAAGTTACAAAATATCACATACGTTACAAATTTCATCAATAAGGGCGTTAAATGCTAGTGTAAACAGTGCTAACTGGAATTTTTTGAATGATGTGGACACTAAATTTACACCACATGAATTAATGATGTCATATTTTATTTTATTTTTAAGGGTTTAAAAGTTTTTGTAGTTTTTTTTTCTTAAGCTTTTTATCAATATGACATTATAAATCCATATATGTAGAGCAAATTTGGTGTTCACATCATTAAAAAAATCTACGGAATCGTTGTCCAAAGTGGCATTTAACCGTCTTTCTTGACGGAATGATCATAACGAATGTGATATTTTGTAACTTTTTATTAATGAGTGTACTAATCTGAAACATTTTTTTGATCGTGGACTAATATGAAATACCCCTATAGTTGGTGGTTGCATTTGTTATTGAGCTTAATATTTTAAATGACAAGGCATTTACATATAGAAAATTAGGATTAAATACCAAATCCTAATAATTTTTTGGTATAGCATGATAACTATATAATATTTCAATTGAACTATCAAATTTAAATGTAGTTTTTTAGATTAGGTCACAAATATGTTAGCCCATTTGATTTGAGCCTTTTTCATTTGACATTTTTGTTCTTTCGGCCATATATGATGAGTGTTAGTTAAAATTTATAAGGTTTTGACAAAATTGCCTTTGAGGCTTTTATATTATCTTAAAAATTTGTTAATGTAGTCTCAACTTCACATTTAGTTGTGACTGTACGACATTCACAACTTTAAATTTAGTTGTGACTGAACGACAGTCACATCTAAGTTGTGAGACGGTCACATCTAAGTGTGACTTAATTGAATTTTTTTTAGAGAAATTATACTACAATATAGTATAAATAGAGGTCAAAACAATGAGACAGTCACATCTAAGTTGTGAAACATTCATAGTTAAGTTGTGACTTAATTGAATTTTTTTTAGAGAAATTATATTACAATATAGTATAAATAGAGGTCAAAATAATACTTTTACTCAAAATAATACATAGTATAATAGTGTGAGTTGTCTCTTTCAATTTACCAAGATAGTCACAGTTAAGTTGTGGCTGAATTGATTTTTTTTTAATACAATATAGTATAAATTAATGTAATATTTGTGATGTAATATTATTTTTATTTTTTTATTGTAGTGGCATGTGATGTAATATTTGTAAATTCTAATACTTTTTACTTTATTATTTTATTTTACTTTTCAACTACTATTTAATCTAAAATACTATTTAATTTTGATACATAAATTAAAAAGTTATTGAAATTTAGGCCCTGTTTGGGATTGCGGTGGAGAACCCAAAAGCTGCTGTGGATGACAATTCTCAATCAACTACAGCAGTTTTGGTGTTTGGTAAAAAAATAAAAAACTGCTTTCCCCCACAATTCTCAACTCCTCACAACAAAAACAGAAAGCAGGTTTCTAGGTGCTTTTGAAAACTGCAGTGAATCACAACAACAATAAATATTTTATTTTACCCATACTACCCTTATTAATTTCTATAATTTTTATTTGTTTATTTTCAATTAAACAATATGTCCATTATGAGTTATATTTTATATTGTGATAATTAATTATGATATTTTATTTGTACGATTAAAATTATAATATACTTAAAAAAATAATAGGAATACTTATTTAATAATGTTGTTCTTAAAAAAATTAATGCTAATAAAAATTTGTAGCCACAAATTTAAAAAATAAGTAAAAAAAAACATTTTAGTTTTACTAAACAAATAAGTGAAAAACACTTTCAGCATCATGTCCATTTTAGTAATTATACACAGTCACAGCACTTTTACATTAACATTTACCAAACACTTTGATACTATTTTTTGCACTCACAGCACTTTTGAAAACATAGTTTACCAAACACTCAACTGCTTTACTTTACAGCTGACTTTACTTCACAGCTGTTTTACTTCACAGCTGTTTTTTCTCACAGCAATACCAAACTGGCCCTTAGTAGTTAAAATTATAGAAAATTAGGATTAAATACCAAATCTCAATAATTTTTTGATATAGCATGAAGACTATATAAATTTCAATTGAACTACCAAATTTAAATGTAGTTTTTTAGATTAGGTCACAAATATGTTGGTTTTTTTTATTTGAGCCTTTTTCATTTGACACTTTTGTCCTTTGGCCCACATATGATGGGTGTTAGTTAAAATTTATAACGTTTTGACAAAATTGCCCTTGAGGCTTTTATATTATCTTGAAAATTTGCTAATGTAGTCTAAACTTCACATTTAGTTGTGACTGTACGACACTCACAGCTTCAACTTTAGTAGTGACTGAACGACAGTCACATCTAAATTGTGAGACATTAACAGTTAAGTTGTGACTTCATTGAATTTTTTTTAGAGAAATTATACTACAATATAGTATAAATAGAGGTCAAAACAATACTTTTACTCAAAATAATACATATAGTGATGTGAGTTGTCTGTTTTAATTTAGCAAGACAGTCACAGTTAACTTGTGACTGGATTGATTTTTTTTAATACAATATAGTATAAATTAATGTAATATTTGTGGTGTAATATTATTATTTTTTAATTGTAATGACATGTAATGTAATATTTGTAAATTCTAATACCTTTTACTTTATTATTTTGTTTGACTTTTCAACTAGTACTTAATCTAAAATGCTTATTTAATTTTGGTACCTAAACTAAAAAATTATTAAAATTTAGTAGTTAAAATCAATGGACCTTTAAAATTAATGGACCTATTTATATATCATTAAGACACTCTAGCATTGCCCTGCTAAAGTGCTTTAGGAGAATAATTTTTCTGATCACTTATTCTTCTCATTTAGAGGAATTATATAGGAATACAGATATGCAAGTATGGTAAGTCAACTACACAAATTAAGCTACACAATCCCACAAATCTCTCTTACAAATCTTTATAATATCTGCACAATTGACTCACTTCAACATGCCCAATAAAATATTTGTTGCCCAATAAAATATTTGTTTGTAACTATATAAAGTACTGTACATTCAAGTTGGTGATGCCATTGTACGTGTGAACAAAGTTGCTCACCATTTAACGTAATTTGCTTTATCCTGGGTTGGGACTTGGGACCAAACCAAGTTGGCTTTCTCCCTTCTTTAATGATGATGTAATTGTTCTTTTTATAAAAAAAAATCTTAATGAGAAGTCCATTTTCAGGAAAAAAAAATATATATATATACATTCACATTCAAGCATATATAGAAGAGTAGCTAGAGCAATTATCAGTTTTCATCATATGAACATTGCAAGTTGGAACATATATTATTCATCGTTATATAAGTCGATCGCAACATTTTGTCTTCAGTAAACACAGCCATTGCACCAAAGTTTACACCATGATGCCCACACAAGTTTCAAACTAAAAAAAATAAATAAATAAATCCGAAAAGAAAAGTGGAAACAGTACATATATAGAGCAGATAAATCAACTATGATGCCTTCAAGCACCCACACCCACACTGTGAAGCACAACAGTCTCAACTGTGAGGCCAGGCCCAAACCCAAATAGCACACCCCACTCCAGTCCCTCTCCTGTGGTCTTCAGCCCATTCTCCTTTGACTTCCTCCTCACCTCATCTAAAATGAACAACACACAAGCACTTGACATGTTACCATACTCAGATAGAACATGTCTTGTGGCATGTAACTTCTCAGGCTTTAGGCCCAATTTAGACTCTACTTGGTCCAAAATTGCAGGCCCACCTGGGTGTGCAATCCAGAATAGTGAGTTCCAGTCTGAGATGCCCAAAGGTTGGAAAGCCTCATTGAGGCTCTTCTCAATGTTCTTCGAAATAAGCCCGGGAACATCCTTCAGAAGGTGAAAGGTAAGCCCAACTTCACGAAGATGCCCGTCGATTGCCCCATCACTATCAGGAAGAATAGTTTGGGCTGCTGAGACAACCTCGAACAAGGGCTTCTCAACCTCAGGAACCGGGTCTGCCCCAACTATAATGGCTGCTGCACCATCACCAAATAAGGCTTGGCCCACAAGACTATCAAGGTGAGTGTCACTAGGCCCACGAAAGGTGACCGCTGTGATCTCCGAGCACACAACGAGAACACGTGCACCCCTGTTGTTCTCGGCTAAGTCCTTGGCCAACCGGAGCACCGTGCCANAAAAAAAAAAAAAATTTTATAATAAAAAAAAAAAAAAAAAAAGAGAGGAATTTTGTTAGTTTTTTAATTAGCGGTTTCCTTTTCCAATTACTATGTTCTTCATGCCTCTCTTCTTTGTTTGGCTGGGAAAAAATAACGTCAATTTCATTGAAAAGACAAAACTGCTACACACTAATATCGACAATTAAAACATCCACTACCTACTTGCTTTAAATAATTTTTTCCCTAGTGGAGAAAACAAAAAAAATTTGTCCCCTTTCTTTGTTTAAATCAAAATCTTGTATGCTGTTTAACTGTTTCTGATAATAAAAGAAGAAAATTTTGTACAGTGTTTTGTATTTAAATTAACAGAGAGAGAGAGAGAAAAAAAAAAGGCATCACTCATCAGCATTATTTTTATTTTGGTTTCAATGGGCTTAAGACGTCATTGTTCTTTAAACCTGTACTGTATTCCCATATTGTCATATATATCCACAGTCCACAGATATGGAACTAAATCATGCATAATGGATAGGCTATATCAGTCCCAAATAAATAAGGACAAGTTATCAAACGCTTTCGTGAAAAGCAAAGTATATATAGCATGCACATGCACATGTATATCATATGGTATATATCCAATTTGCTGGAATCTAACAACAAATTAATTGCAGACAGATTAAAAAGTAAAAAATTCAAAGAAAAAAAATGTAGAAGATGAACTAGTGAGCTTACACATGCGCTGGAATTTCTCTTTGAGCTCAGTCTTGTGCTCACTATTGGTGATACGAAAATAGAAGTCAGGGTATGTGCTCTGGTCCACACAATTGGGAGGAGTTGCCGTCCCGATTGCAAGGACAGTGGCCGGTCCCTCAGCCCGTTGAGCCTTGCGAACTTCCTCGACGGTCACCATTTTCTGGAGGATCGTCAAGAAAGATCAAAGAGATGGAGAGTTTGGTAGTGGTAATGGTAGCAGAGGAGATGAGGGTGTGTGACAAAAATGTTTGAAGAAGAGGTTTTATTTATATAAAGATTGAGAGTGCGAAAGAGGGTAGCTGAGCATCACGTGCTGGAGCGATGGCTTTGTTAGAAACCCCCCCAACCAACAAAGGCAACGAGGCCTGATGGCACGTGCATGGTTTGTGTGGTTTGCGTAGCCCATCGAACACCCTCATGATTTGGAATGTGTGTGTTCTCTCGTCTTACCTAACAAACAAAAGGGCAGGAATATTCTGGATTCATTTCATTCAATTTTGCCATCACCATCGGATGGTCACATTTTCTCAATTAACTTCTTCTTCTTTTTTATCCGACAGCTACCATTTGTTTTCAGAACGGGTGTGACTGGTAATAATTGATTTTGGGGTGGAAAATATTAATAATAACAATAATAATAAATTGGGGTGGTAGGCAGAGGGATACAGTAGTTGATTATATAGTTGTATTATGACCCAAATTTAGAAAATAGATGGAGATGGGATGCATGCCTAAACCAAGTTGTACAACATGCAATGAATCACCTCAACTAATCTTAATTAAAAGTCCCCAACATTTAATGCAAATTTTGAGAATTACCAGTCTAGTAAGACTTTAATAAGAGTAAAGACAACTGGGAAAAATTCCATGGCATTGGAGTATAGGGTATAATTATATAGGATAATATTAAGGGATATTTACACCTATTCCCCATAGTTTGGGTTGATGTCACATTGTCACTTTAATTTTCAATTGTTACAATGTGCTGCCCGCGTCTAATCATATTTATTATTCTACAAAAAATTAATACATAATTGGCACATAAATTAACATCAATTGATTATAGTTATTCTCTATGTTCATCTACATCTTTTTCTACATCAAATAATTAACCCTAAAATTACGTGTTAATTTTTATAGAATAGTAAACAGGGTTAGACATAGGCTCCACATTGCAACAAATTGAAAATTCAGTAACAATGTGGGTCAATTTTTTTATAAGCGGCAGTATTAGATCAGCCGAATATATAGTAACGGGGCATATGTATAAATTTTTTTAATATCAAAATAGGATATGAGTTGGGCTAATATCATCCACCAACAATTAAGTTTCTTAATTTCCTTTTCATTTTTTTTTTTTTTGTAGGAGCTCCTAATTTCCTATGCTAAACATATTTACTTTCTGTTTGGTGACCATATATATCCTCTACTGTACCTCCATCACCAGCACTAGTATAGAGAATTAGAGAGTACAGCGCTCTGTATTATAATTAAACCCACTTCCTCTATTTCCAGTTTAGACCCTACAGTGTTGTATCATTGCCCGCAGCTCCACATCCTTATGAAGATAAATAGTAATTTTCCTAACCTTCCAGCCCAATAAACCATTCCAGCCATTAATTCTCCTCTATCATTATAGTTTACTTTTTATTTTTTTGTATCTATTACAGATTTACAGTACTTTACATATTTGATAAAACTATTTGTATTTCATTTAATTTTTAGTACCACACAGTATCACATTTCCAGTGGTATCATATCACCAAATTACCGATATATCTATATAAGTAGGTCTTATTTTTATTAGAGTATACATATATTGTAGTACATATTAAATATGTTGTATATCTAACATTACTTTTACGAATCACCAATATATTTATTTTTGATAAAATTATTTATATCATCTTAATTAATTATATATATTTTGTATTATTTTCATTTTTGTTAGAAAAATAATACAGATGATGATGATGATGATCTGTTGAAATGATATATTCATTTACGTTACCTAGCCGTCGTTTGAAATTTAGGCCCAATTTGGTATATTTACCCTAAACGCCACAGCAAGTTATTTTCACAAATGTTTTACCTCACATCAATACGACCCTCAGTCTATACATTGCATTAATGTCAAGGGTTCATCTTAAACGAACAACAACATCGCATGAGGGGACCTACTAGCCAGGTCTCCAAACGACTACGTAGGTGTGCTATACTTGTTAGGTGATGACTTTTTCCTGTGGGGGTATGTATATATATTTATCATATCATATGAGTCGTCTGTCGTCATATATAAATATCTTCTGGTTTGCCTTTACCAGTCACTTCTCGCTAGCGACCCGTGAACCAGGTTAATGTCTCTCTATTAATTATATATATATATATATTCCAGTCTTTCCAGAGCAGCAAACTGCAAATATACATAGCCAAAAACCCATTCACTTTCTCATATATTCATCATGATTTGTACATATGTGACACCAGTGCCTGCCTGACCCACGTCTCTTTTTTTTTTTTTTTATAAGTGTGAACCCACGTTTCATCTCTCTTGTTACACCACATATACAACATATATCATATATGTGTACGATTTCCCTTATAATTAAAGAGCTAGCATCATCCGACAAAAAAAAAAAAAAAACAGCTAGCATCATGTTACTTAAGGACTAACATTGACATGGAGGCTCCGTTTGGTATGTGAGATGACTCGGGTGCACAAAAATACCAAAAAGTCGAGTTTCCAACCAAACTAAACCAATTGTATTGGCTAATTTTTATCATTTTTTTTCAAGTTATCAAACCAAACCAAAACCAAAGTGAGCGGTGGTACAGTATTGGTTTTCAATATTAAATTTTTTTGATTTTAACCAAATCACTACTTATAAATATACTAATTAGTTTATATATGGTTTTAATACTTACTATAGAGAAAAACAAACCCCCTATTATAATTTATATATGTTTGTATATGTTTATTATAGTTTAGAACTTTATATTTTTTTAACTTTATATAGTTTATAGGTTTAGTCTATAATTCATAGTTTGTATATACTATAAAGTATTATATAGTTTATAGCTTTATTAACTTTATATATATTTATAGAGAAAATTATAAATTTAGTCAACTTATTTTATACATAGTTCAATTTTGATTCATGATCTTTTTTAAGTTTTGTTTTGGTCCACTAATTATTTCACTTGTTCAATAAAGTTCTAGATTTGTTTTTTAAAATTTGGCATGCCTTTTATCTTATCAAATCTTACACAAATTCAGCAAACATATACTTTTTTTAAAGCTATGCATCTCTATTTTACAATCATATAAAGATAATTCAAATTGGAATTCTAAAACTCAAGATCATTAACCCCAAAATAGGGTATTCAAAACTGCCAATTTTTCAAACTTCATCCAATTTCAATTTTCTTAGATTCTAATACTCTAAATTGGTTCCTATAACTAAGAAATGATGAAATATAACTTATACTTCAATTATAATTAAAGAAAACACTACCCAAAAGATTTAAAATCACAAATCTAAACCTTTATTAAACAAATGAAACAATTAGTAGACCAAAACGAAACTTAAAAAAGATCATGTACCAAAATTGAACTAGGTATAAAATAAGTAGACTAAATCTGTAATTTCCTCTATATTTATATTTTAAATTTATATAGTTTATAATACTATATTATAGTTTATAACTTTATATATATAGTTTATAGGTTTAGTCTATTATTCATAGTTTGTATATACTATAAAGTATAAACTATATATACTAAAACTATTAGAGTTATAAGGTATATGGTATAGGGTAAAATTATACTAGTATATGGTATAGGATATAGAGTATACTAATATAAGATATATAGTATACTAATTGAGGGTATAGAGTAGGGCTGGGTCGGTTTGACCGAAAAACGGAGATCGTACTCGAAACCGCTCCAACCGATGCCGAGAATAACCGTACCGGAGAGAAACTGTTCTGAGATATTGGTTTGCCCACCGAACCGGTATGTTTGGTCCCGGTATTTCTCAGATCCTAGAACTGTCGGTTTATCGAACCGAACCGAGTATATATAACATTTAATTTAAATATTACATTTTTATATCCTAAAATACCTTTTTACATACATTTATATACATTTTTATAATTTATATAAAAAATATATAAATTTATAAACCCTAAACCCTTTCTATACCCTAAACCCTATAATTAATAATTTATATGTTTTTTAATTTATATAATACATTTCTATGTAAAAACTAATTAAAAATACCCTAAACTAATATTATAATATATCCTAAACAATTTATATCATATAACTATAAACTAAATATTAAACCATATATCCTATTCTTATATCTCATACCATAAATCCTATTGTGTATTTTATCAAATCTTATATCTTATAAGGCTTAATATATCCTATACTGATATACTATATACCATAAGACTATAATTGATAATAATTCAATAATTTATAGTTGGTATATAACTAATAACTATTGTCTATATAGATGTTTAGTATGGTATAATATGATAATAGTCTATAACTAATAACTATAGTCTATATAAATGTTTAGAGTATAGAAATATATTATAGAAAATATGTTTTATATAAATTATAAAATATGTTTTATATAAATTATAAAATATATTTAATATAAAGTAAAAACTTCAAACCCCAAATTCCAAACCCCAAAATACCCTAATGTCTAAATTACTAAAATATTAATTTTTTTTTCTTTTCTCTTTCTTCCCCATTCTTTTTTATACTTCTCTAAACCAAAAAGGTTTGTTCCCATAAAAATTACTGACACATACAGCTACAACTAGAAACTGACATTTGCTCACTTCTAAAAGAAACAGACCTATATAGCCCTCATCTAAACCCCTTTTTCTTTCTCTGTGCGTGCGCACTGCCCAATGCCCCACCTTCCTCTCTATTCTTATCTTCCTCTTTATTTTCTCCGAAACCATTTCCTTTCTCATTCTCTCTCACTTTCTCTCCCTGCGCGACCCTGCCCGGCCAAGATTCACCGTCGCCGGCCACCTCCCAGCAATCCAAGGCCATTGGTTGACTCCCCAAGCCGATGCCAACACAACCTAGCCACCACTCAGCTCGACCGGCCTCCCCACGCGATAGAATCACTGCTCCAAGCTGTGCCTTCCTCGCCGGATTTCTTCAAATTCCGGCGGTATTTTCCGTCGACCTAAGTATCAAAGTTTATCCTCTCTTCATTCTCCATCTAATTATATAAATGGATTGGGTTGTTGCTTAAAACTGAACACCCTTTGTCTCGCTGCCCTCTCGCCACCCATTCGTCGCACTGTGTGGGTCAAGGCCTATACCGAGCCGAGCCGACCGAAAATGCCAGTCCAACCGGGTTCCGGTTTACCGACATTTCGGTTCTGGTCTCGGTAACCAAAAGGGCCATCCGAGGGGGGTCCGATCGGTTGTCGGTTTGGGGTTCTCGGTTCGGTAACCGGACCGAACCCACCCCTAGTATAGAGTATACTAATATAGGGTATATAAGTATATGGTATAGGGTATAGGGTATAGACTATAGCCTATAGGCTATAGGACATAGGATATAGAGTATAGGGTTTACGATTTATGGTATAAGGTTTAGGATATGGTATAGGATACGTATTAGGGTTTAGGGTATTTTTAATTATTTTTTATATGAAATCTATTATATAAATTGTAAAACATATATATGTTATATATATATATTTGATAAAGTATCTCATTGTATTAGATCTGCCAAAAGGTAGAGTAAATACAAAGAAAGAGCCCAAAGACTTACAAGAAGGCAAAATTCTACAGAAGTGGAGCATCAAAGCCCACAGAAATTTTAAGATCTCATCACAGCGGTGTTGAGCAAACATTATAGCCAACAAACGGAGCCAATGAGGTGTCGAAGAACTTAGCGAACTTGTCGCGTTAGGGTCCACAATCCTACGAACAACTCGAAATCGAGGCTGACAGTAGCTCATAGTAGTAGATCGAGCAATAGTAATTGGTGGAAACATAACCGGTACCGGTGGAAATAGTGCCAACCAAACACCTTGAGATGAGTGTCTGAGAAAACCTGAGAGTATCAAAGCACCAAACAAGCCAAAACAAGTGAAAATAAATGAGAAAAACAAAGCTGCAAGATGCAATAGGAAAGACTTCCAAAATTGAATTATGAAAAACTCTCACAATTGAGGGAGGAGAGTATCCCTGAGTTGGGGGGGAGAAAGGGAAATGAAGGAAGGAAGAGGAGAGAAAAGGAGGGGAGGGGAAGGAAGGCCAGCTCCTCTCACCCTCCCTGAAGTGTGCGACTGTGGGAGGGCTTGAGGAGAGAGAAGAAAGAAAACAGAGGTGGCGGCTAGGGTTTTTTTCAAATATATATATATATTATAAAACATATGTAATCACTAATCAATCTATTTTAGTATAAGGTTTTTAATTAAACCATTTAAACTAGTTAATAACTTAATAACCTAAAACTAAAAGCTAAAACTGAAACATGAACCCTAAAAGACAAAAATTCACTCACCTAGTCACCCAGTCACTCTCGTTTCTCGTCTCTCAATCTCGACCCTCACGGCCTCACCCACCCATTCACCCAAACCATCCCCAGAAACTTACCTCACTCAGTCACTCTCTCTGTCTTAGACTCTCTCTCGCCGCCCTCTATTTCGATCTCACTCGCCCATCATCATCTCTGTTTTTCGATCCAACCCATTATCAAGCTCTCACCATTGTTGCCACTCTCGATCTCCCATCATCTTGACTTTCTTAGGGTCTCTCATCGCCATTTTTAGGTATTTAGATCTTAGGGTTTCGATTTATAATTCTTTGTTAGAGTCTTCAATTTTTAGTCTTATTTTGATGTTAATTAGCTAATTTTGAGTCTCAGATCAAAAAACCCTCTCTCACCGAGCTGCTTAAGAGTCTCACTGGCACATCAGGTATGAAATTATAGCCTTTTTCTGAAATTAGGGCTATGTCTGAAATTAGGGTCTTTGTTTGAAATTAGGGTTATGTCTGAAATTAGAGCCTAGTTATTATCCGAATAACTGAACTGATCGAACTTGTCGGTTTGGCCTAGCTTCAGTTCAATTACGGTTCTAAAAATGACTATTTCGACAGGTTCAATTTGGATATGGATAATGGATGTTGGTTCGGTTATGGGAACCGTGTGCACCCATAGAGATGAGGAATGGATTCGGTTGCAGAGCAAGAATTTATCAATATATGCGAGGCAAGGCCGAAGTTGATAAGCATATCCCACTGAGGCGATCACTTTGCTCCAAATGACTAGAGTCTAAAATTAATTATCTTTATATATTGTGTTAGACCCAATTAATGTAAAAAATAAATGTTAACTTCATTTTTGTGTAGGCAAGAATGCTCTAAAACTAACTGGTTAGTAAGTTAATACAAAGCTAACCACCCTGTTAGGCTCACTGTAAAATGTAATTTCAAAAACCGAACAGTCAATTTTTTAGGCTCTACTTCAAAGATTATCTCTAAAAAATCTCCAAAATCAGAAGTCATTTAGCCATTTGATTATAATAACAACTATTTATATGGTTTTATCGAAAACAGTGATCGTCTCTATTTATATTGATCACAATTAAATGATTAAGTGATTTTCAATTTAATTGATTTTTTCAATGTTGATATTTGAAGTAGGGTTTAAAAAATGGACGGTTCGGATTATTAGATTAGTTACGTGGTAGACTCAAAAGCGTGATTAGTTTCGAATTAACTTGCTAACCAATTAGTTTTAGAGCACTTTTTTTTATGTGAGTTACATATGATTTATTGTTTGATTGTACAACAATCTTAATTTTGATAATTTCTATGAGTATTTTTATAACGTGAATTTAATGAGAAAAGATTTAAGTTTTTAGACTTAATTTTTTTACATGTTGGCATTCATTTCCAGAATTTGATCGTGCTTAGTGGTTTAGCTGCCAATCATGTTGGCATAAAATAGTTTTCACTATTTGCAGACATATATCACATACAGGTAAATAACGATCTTTTTCAATACCAAGCCTCCATGATTAAAATTATTATTTTTTTCTTATTCGATCTTTATACTCTTTCTTATTCTTTTCATTTTCTATTAATTTGTTGTTATATTGAAGGGAATCGAACCCTGACCTAACATAATCCTAACTATTACCCCACCCATTCTCACTACTTGGGCTAATCCTAAGGGTTTTCATTTTTCTATTTTTTTTTTTAACCTAAGCTAGAGGTATCTTTCTTCTTATTCTTATTTTTTTTTTTTAATAAGTGACATATAGCCTAATTTATTTATTAAACTTTGTCCAAGCAAAAAAATCATCTTGGAGATAAGAGGAGAGCCAGAATGGTCCTTCATCCATCCAATAAAATGAATGATCACTACCCAACCCAAATTGAGTTAGAGGATAATTATTAATCTACAAAATTGCAAGTACGTAGAACAACAAACTGAACAACTGGTAAAAGAAACAAGAAAATCACGAATTTTCTCTACAAGTTCTCCATCTAGTCCCAAGTCTTGTGCTTGTGAATTCACTGCACTTGCGACCAAGGAAGCCTCACATTCAATCATTAAATTCATAAACCCTATGTCAAAGGTGCAGGAATATGCTCTAATACAAATCGTTTTAATAAACTTATTGTGTATATTTCTAACATTGTGGGCAAACTTGTCTTTTATGTTTTATCCTTCATATACACACTATATCCTAATATATTTGTGTATGCATAAAAGAGGTCTATGATTTCAAGTTAAGAGAATAATGTCTTAAAGAAGTTTGGACAACAAGACTTATATCCCTTGGTATTTGAAGTCTAAACTGTTACTGGTTGTAGGATTGATAACTGGACAATATCAATCTGGTAAGTCCAGCATGATCTATCTCTGCTTAACATTTAAGATAATCGGTCTCAGATTGTCGATGTAGAGACACTAGGAGAAGACATGAATGTCAGTAGATGGTTCACTGAACGTGGCTGACATAACGAATACCTGTCATGAAGTATTACTCACTCGTCAACAAGAATTCAATAAGTCTTGATAATACAACTGGTCCCTAGACTTGAGACGCCACAGTTTTCCTGTGCGCTCGGTCGCTAGGCTCCTAAAGTTTAGTTAAAAGTACATATTGGGTATTGTCATTAACGTATGAGGACATTTGAATGTTCAACATAGGATCTATCACTCCTGGTAATATGAGAGATGTTCCAAGAGGCAACAGATGTCTAGATTGGGGAATCTCTAGCCAGAGTACTAGATTATGGAAACGAGCTTCCTTGATTGGATAGAATCTATACATAAGTTTGGACCTTAAAGATCATGCTAGGGTTGACAGAATTTCATACCTGACCATGATTTAGGAACATAGGATAATAGAGAGACTATATTGTGTTGCAATCAAGATTAAATAGGTTTTTCTCTCTTCCGGTTAATCTGGGTAGCCATGACATGTTACTAGGTGTCAATCATGACTTGTGGAAACTTAAGGATAAAATGATAATTTTACCAAGATTAGGTTGCTTTAGGAATATGTCCTAAATCCACTGTCGGATTCAATTGGAACCTAAGAGGTCACACGCCAAAATATGTGAGATGGTATTATAAATGAGATTGAACATAATTAATTAATGGGTTAATTAATTTGGCCTAAGACGAATAGAAAAGAAATAGAAGTGATGGGCTTATAGGGTTATTGATTAATTAAAAAGTTAATTAATTAATAATTTAATTGAAGGTTAATTGCCTAGTCAAATGGACCAACAAACTTGGTCCAAAAGACTAGGCGGCCAGTCCCCCTTTAGTGAAAAATAGCTTTCCACTTAAGTCTATAAATAAAGAGGCCACGTTAAGTAGTCATAACAAGAGAAGCCCCCAGTAAAGATCACTTTCTATTTCTCAAAGGCCATACTTGTGACTCTCTTCTCCAGTACGTTAATCCTTCCATTTGCTTCCTAGCATAGACTTATTAGTGGTTATATGTACACTTGTGTGAATAGAAGGACCATTCGTACCTTGGTAGGCTTCAAATCAAGAGAACAATGTATGAATCTTATTTTGTAAGTCATGGTTGTTGCATCATATTTCAATTCGAAGTATGAATGCATAAAATTTAAATTCCGCTGCGTTTATATAATCAATTTCTAACACAAGGCCATATGTAAACCATGCAGCACAACTAAGAACTCTAACGTCTGAGGCGTAAAACAAACCATGCAATGCACGTCGAAATTTTAATCATCAATTTAAAACGAGATTAATAATTTTGATTTAATTGCTATCGTATTGAAAGTACATGACTATAATTGCATTAAAAGAATATGACCAAAGTGAAAATTTCACAAAAGTAAAGGGACCAAAAATGTCATTTGGCCTATGTTTTACTGAAAGCATCAGTTCACAAAAATATATATATATTATGCATAACATGTATCGTGCAACTAAATGAACAAAATTGGCGATACCATTAGCACTTGCAAACCTGCTAGAACAAAAGAAAAAAAGAGTTTTAGAGGGAAGTGACGCGTTGTTTCATCAAAACAAAGAACTCTCCTTCCATTTTCTATTAGGACTCTCACCCAAACAATAAGAATTAGCAAGAAGAAATATAGCAACAGGAAGCAGAGTAAGTAGAGAGAAGATATTTTAAGGTTAACGACCTTTTTCCATATAATGAAAATAACCCACATACTTATAGTGGTTCAATATATTGAAAAATAACGGAAGGAATAAGCAATTAAATCAAAGTAGTAAATAGGCTAAAATAGGTAATTAAAATAAGTAACTGATAGATAATAGGTAAAGGATAGGTAACGGATCAAGGATCCTAACATCCACCCCTCCTTCTAAGAGTGCTTGTCCTCAAACAGAAAGTCTAGAAAACGAGCGACAAAATCATAGTACTCTTCCCAAGTAGCTTCATCCAGTGGAAGGCCATCCCAGTGCACCAAAATTTTCGTGATAGCATGGTTATCTTGCTTAAAGAGCCCACGATCCAAGATAGCCAAAGTTTTCTATTCCCACACAACAGAGTCAATAGTACGAGGCAAGGGAACAATGGGTTGAGTATGAGTGCCAAGGCGTTGCTTCAAACAAGAGACATGAAACACTGGATGGATGACTATCAGAAAGCAAGTCCAACTTATAAGCAACAGCACCAATGCGAGCAAGGATTTGATATAGGCCATAAAAGCGGGGAGACAACTTGTGAGTGCCATCGGGATTGAGAGAGGATTGGTGATACGGTTGCAAACGAAGAAAAACCCAATCACCCACATTGAATTCACGGTCAGTACGCTTCTTGTCAACAAAAAACTTCATGCGAGCTTGAGCAGCCTGCAAATTCTCCCTGAGAATTTGTAAAATGACATCACGGTCACGCAAAGCAAGATCAACAGAATGCACAACAGTAGTGCCAAGAAGATAGGTGTCTACATAAGGAGGAGGTCGACCATAGACAGCCTCAAATGGTGTCATTTTAATGGCAGATTGGAAGGTAGTGTTGTACCACCATTCAGCCCAAGGAAGCCACTTGCACCAAGAAGAAGGTTGGTGACCAGCAAAACAATGTAAGTAATTCTCAAGAGTACGGTTAACAACCTCCATTTGGCCATCTGATTGAGGGTGGTAAGCAGAACTACGATAGTAAAAGCTGTAAAGGGATGCCAAGCTCGCATGCCAATCTCCAAAAATCAAGTCACGATCACTTACAATGGAGCGAAGTGTTGATGCAAATTTCCGTAAGAGAGATGCAACAAATTAGAGACAATGACCTGGCTGATTAGAAGCCCTGTTGGATGATAAAGTGGATGTTGAACTGAGATCTTTCTACACGAACACAAGATCAAAGGAGATGGACCGGTGTGGTATCAACCAAACACACTCCGATGATGAAGTTAGTGATATATGTTTAGAAGTGTTTGTGTAAGAGTAAGGAAGAACATGTGATGAACTTAGGAGAATGAGGAAGAAAAAGGAAAAATCTCCTGGGTTTATTCTCATCAAGTTAAGTGTGCTTTTGGTAAGTCTTTTGTGAGTGAAAGTTGGTATATGTTTTTGCTTGGTGATAGATAGATCATCCCCATTTTTGTGCATATAAGTTGGATTATATAGGCAAAGGAAATGGTGAGGGGTAAGTTACCTGTATGAGGGTGAAGGGTTGAGAAGAGGCCATGCGTTCGGTCATGAACAGTGACATGCACAGCTTTCTACCTCCTTTACATTCAATGCTGCATTGAATACAAAGATGAAAGATCAAGTGGAATGCCCTAATAGTCATGACTGTGAGTTGGGAAGTCTCATCCGTTAGAGAGTCATGTCAGAGATATTTGAGTGAGGCGGTTCGTCCTGACTCCAATCTTCTAGAATGACGGTAGATCCGAGCCGAACCGATCACAGATTATATACGCGGGTATATAAAATATAGCTACTTTCGGATCGGACATGGATGGACCTAGCTCGGACTGGCTCGACATATGACATGGTGGTCACCACCTGGCGACAGTCCGTTCGTCTGAGAAGACGATCACCATAAGCCGAGCCGAACCAAATTGGGATAGCTAAGAAAAGATGAACTCAATTCTTAGGAGATCCTCAAATCGGGTCGGATCGGATATAGAGATCCGTCGAGATGAGTCGATCCGAACTACCAATGAAATTGTGCCGAGCTGGCACGATGATGTGGAGATCCAAGTCTGACCATTGAAAAATCAAAGCCTGAGGTTGGATCTGACTTGCCACGTGTCGATACATGATTGATTGTTAAATCCATGTGGATTTATACACAAACACGGGACATGCCTGTAAGCGGGCCACATCACGCACAAAAATCACAGCGATAGTAAAAGCTGTATAAGGATGTGCAAGAGCACTGAAATGAGCATATTTCAACAAACGATCCACAACCACCAGGATAGAAGTCTTCTTAAATGAAGGAGGGAGACCATCAATGAAATCCATAGAGATGTCTTCCCAAATATTTGATGGGATAGGTAATCGTTAAAGTAAACCTGATGGAGAAACAGATTCTGCCTTATTGCGTTGACAAACATCACATTCAGCAATAAAGGCTTTAATAGAACCCTTGAGGCCTGTCTAATAAAAACTGGATGCATTTATATATCCAAAGAAACCCCGAATGGCCACTAGTTGGTGAGGCATGAAATTCCTGTAAAATTTTCAAACACCAAGGTCCAAGGAGAGGAATTTAACCTTATGAAGCTTGCATGACATGGTGCTCCAAAAAGCAGTTTCTGTCTAGCGGGTTTGGAGTTACTGACGGGTAAAGAGTACCCGATATCCATTTAAAATGTGCAAATGAATCTCAGCCGTTATAACGATCGTATGGCTCTCTTTGTTTTTTCCGCACGAGAGAAGCTAGTCTGTATACTTGTGCTTCCTCAAAACCCCTTCTAAACTCTCCCTCCTCCGTCCTCCCAATCCCCTTCCTAAACCCCACCCACAAACACCACCACCTTTCTTCCTCACGCGCCATCATGCAAGCCACTCTCCTAACCCCAACTCCACGCGCTGCCACCCCAATCAAACCCCTAGTCCCACTCCATGGGCCCCACCACCGCAGTCCTCCCTTCTCCGTCCGAGCCTCCGTATCCGAGACGGCCCAATCTCCACCGTGCATCGCCACGGACTCACCGCCGTTGGCACAGAAGCTGAACAAGTACAGCTCGCGCATCACGGAGCCCAAGTCCCAGGGTGGGTCCCAGGCCATTCTGCACGGGGTGGGGTTGTCGGAGGAGGACATGGGGAAGCCCCAGATTGGGATATCGTCGGTGTGGTACGAGGGGAACACGTGCAACATGCACTTGCTGGGTCTCTCGGAGGCTGTGAAAGAAGGGGTGAGAGAGGCGGGCATGGTGGGGTTCAGGTTCAACACGGTCGGGGTCAGTGATGCTATCTCTATGGGGACTAGAGGAATGTGCTACAGCTTGCAGTCTAGGGACTTGATTGCTGATAGCATTGAGACTGTTATGGGTGCTCAGTGGTATGATGGCAACATCTCCATCCCTGGTTGTGACAAAAATGTCAGTAACTTTTCTCTCTTTTTGTTTTTGTTTTTGTTTTTTTTTTTTCGGTTGTTTGAGTGATGAATTTATCTGGGTTTTGACAAATTTGTGATTAATGTGGTTTTGGGTTTCTTAGTCTTGTGTGATTACATGGTGTTTTTGGTTTTTGGATGGGTATGTATGCTTTTTTGTGTTCTGTATGTGAGTTTTCTATTATGATGATAGGAGTTTAAAAGTTTTTTTTTTATCGTAATGTGAGCTCTTGGTTTATTGTTTCTGCTTCTTTTCTGGAATGGGAAAATTGTGTAAGGTTAAAGTTCATTTGTTCGTTGACTAAGCAGGCTAGCAGTGTCTTTTCTAAGAGACATTTATCTATAAGTTAAAGCTTATCACTATGTTACATCTTGTTACTCTTAATGCGCTTTTCATAAACATACAACATATTTTTTCAATTGCAATTTGCAAATTATTGTTCTTTTCTGCAATGAGATGATTGTATCTTAAAAATTGAGGTGTTTGAATATGCACCCATAAATATCCAATCATTCTTGAAAATGTTTTCAATTTTTTTTTTATTATTTATGAAAAATTGGGTATGTTTATGAAATCTCAGATACAGCTCGAATTACAGTTGAGAATTATCGTTGTCCAAAGTTTTAAAATTTCCTCTTAGAGGTAGCCATGCTACACAGATGTCTGCTCTATTTTCCCATAACTTTTTTCTTTCTTTTGGTTTTCTTTTCCCCCATTAAACTCCTCATCTACAGGGTGGTGCCTTAGCGATCTTGTTTTTGAATTATTTTTTATTTCTAGAAGTTTACTGTCTTGGGACTCTGGCAGCGCCAGAGCCTTCATAGCAAGCCCCTATTTCATTCATGTTCCTAGTCCAAGAATATTTTTGTTGCTCCCATGCGCAATTGTAAATATATTCCGAGTCTTATGCTAGCACTTCTTGCAGATGCCAGGTACAATTATGGCAATGGGCCGGCTCAACCGACCAAGTATTATGATTTATGGTGGCACTATAAAGGTTTGCGATCTGTTTACTTTTCCTTTACAATTAGCTTTCTATATTTCCTAGATAATTTTTGCTATAATTTCTCCCAGTCAATGTTTTCAGTATATATATATATATGATTGGGGATCAATAATGTCTCAATTAAGATTACAATCATTAGGATTGGTCTTGCATAAGATAACATGTTTTTTAGTCAAAGTTATATCATTTACTTGGATAATCAAAGAATGTTTGCATATGACTAGGGTTTTGTTAATTTGGATATTATAAGGCATGGATAAAATATAACATAAGCTCATATTATGAATCAAAGTTCTATCACTAGGTACTTCTGGGTCTGTACTTTGCTTATGGGATTTATTAAAAATAACATTATATTTAATTCTTTTGTCAATAGGCTTACTACGGTGACCTAAAACATCTTGGAATTATTCCAAGTTCTTTTACTACATAATTATGTGATGATTGAGGTTTTGTGATTGTACATCATAATTGATCTTAACTTAATATGCTTGTTTTATTAATCCTCCTTTTGTTTTTCTTGCAGCCTGGGCACTTCCAAGGCCATACTTATGATATAGTATCTGCCTTTCAGGTATATTGCGGTTTAAAGATTATTTTATGTTGTTACTGATGAACTGGATATTGCTTGCTGTTGTGTATAGACTTCTCAACTCTATGCTGTTACTGTACATGTTTAAATGAAGATGTACTCTCTACTTTGTTGGCGTTAGACAGCTATTATGGACTTTCTCCTTTTGTTCTGACTTTTGGGTTCAAAATCTGGATGGAAAAATGTCTATTTAATACAAAACTTCAAATGTTGTTAGTGATGCAAGTCTTGCTTTAGTAGCAATTTTATGCTTTTTTTCGGATTTGAGGTCTCATTTAAATTGTTCCTCATTACCTACTTTTACATATGATAATTGTTTATGTGAATAGTCATTGCATTTGAAGATAAAAGGCTACTTCAAAATGTAAAGAACTATGTTTACAATGTGGTAAAGTTAATCTCCTTGGTAATGTTTTTTATTTTTATTTTTATTAAAATTGTAGTGTTATGGAGAATATGTAAGTGGATCCATAAGCGATGAGCAAAGGAAGGATGTTCTCCGCAACTCCTGTCCTGGGGCTGGGGCTTGTGGTGGAATGTATACAGCTAATACCATGGCTTCTGCAATTGAAGCTATGGGAATGTCAATTCCTTACAGGTAGAGATATGTCTTCAGAGGAGAACTTAATATATTGTTTGCAATCAATCCATTTCTTATCCTTTATTTGTTGTTGTTTTTTTTTTTTTTTTTTTTTTTTT
>QANW01004475.1:1353622-1367165 GCA_003254865.1 Dryas drummondii | reverse complement strand
TTTATTGCTGTTGATAAGTCATGCATTTGGAGATAAACATTTAATACAGTTCTCTCATGCCTGTTGTTTTATCCTTTTTTTTTTTTTCCTCCCGTTCATTCAGGATGTAATAAGGCCCTTGGAAAACCCCATCAAGAAAACAGGCCACATCCAAATATTGTATGGAAATCTTGCACCTAAGGGTTCTGTAGCAAAAATTACGGGAAAAGAGGGGCTATATTTCTCTGGTGCTGTTTTCTGTTTTCTCTTATTTATTTAATGGTTTTGTTAAGTTAAAAATTCCTTTTCTTTAATATAAAAGTCATTGTAAAAATACCCCAGGTCCTGCACTTGTCTTTGAAGGAGAGGAGTCTATGATTGCAGCTATCTCAGAGGATCCAATGAGTTTTAAGGTCTGTTCTTGTTCCATGATTGTACTTGTCTTTGGTAATCATTGCTTGACGAACTTCCAATTAGAAAATGATTTGGATAATAAAAAATTTCAAATTTCTGGTTACTGTTGCTTAACAATTTGGGCTTGAGATTGTTTCTGTTAGTGAATTGTAGGTATATTGTTTTCTGCATCATGCAGGTGTTGCATGATGGCTTTAAATTGAAAGGCGTTTTTGTTATTCAAACTCACATGTCGAAATGTAATATCTAATTTCTTGTATATATTTGTCATCTTCCAGGGAAAAGTAGTTGTCATTAGAGGAGAGGGGCCAAAGGGAGGACCAGGCATGCCTGAAATGTTAACACCAACCAGTGCAATAATGGGTGCAGGACTAGGGAAGGTATAGTTCATCAAAATCCTTGCTTGGGTTGTAATTAGTTGTCTTTCCTTAGCTAATAAAAATAAATAAATAGAAAGTTAATCCCATCATGGCCCCTTCAAGCTACACCACAATGCTCTAGTTGAGTCAGTTGACAACCCAGCTATTGTTTGCTAATGGATGTTTCATTGGATATTGCTTTCATGTGTTGCAGGAGGTTGCGTTATTGACCGATGGTAGGTTTTCAGGTGGTTCGCATGGATTTGTTGTTGGCCACATATGTCCTGAAGCCCAGGTGCCTTTAACTTTTCATCCATGTTATTTGATTTTAGTATGTACATCTTGATCGACTTGTGTCTCCTACTAAATCATTTATGCGTGTTTGTGAGTGTATCTCATGTTGGAGGCCACTTACGCCTAATGGGCATGGGAATGACTTCAGATAGGGAGAGACTTGAAGATTAGATGCAAGTTAGAGAAAATGACAAGGGAGTGAGGTGTTTAGGGATTCAAGAGTAATTTGTAATTTTTGTTTTGTTAAACCAAAATAAATTTGAGAGGTAGAACTTGCCCTCCCTGGGCCTTAGCTCCCTTTTCTCCATTGCTCGACCCACACAAAAAATGTTAGAAGAATGAGTCATTTGTGCATAGTGGTTTTCATTTTCGGTCATTTCACCATTAAACCCAAATAAATTTGAACATTGCTTTGGCACAATACCATGTTTAAGCTGAAACAACATTAGTGCGGAAAATATATTATCTTTTAGATACAGTAGAGAAAAACAAAAACAAGAGTGCTCATGGGATGAGTTGTAAATTGTTTTCAGGAAGGTGGTCCTATTGGATTAATTGAAAATGGTGACATCATCAACGTTGATGTCGAAAACAGGAGAATAGATGTCCAATTAACAGATCAGGAGATGGAGATGCGAAGAAAGAACTGGATTCCACCTCCTTACAAGGCCAACCGTGGAATTTTGTACAAGGTATGTCAGAATCTTCCTTTGCAACTATCCTTTCCCTGTTATGAATCAGTGATTCTTGTGTTTAAAGAAAAACCCTCTTCTTTATTTCCAGTACATCAAGAATGTGCAGTCCGCTTCAAAGGGATGCGTGACAGACGAGTAATGCTGAGGACAGTGATATAGATGGCATATAGAGTGTGAGATTGCAAAGCCCAGATTGGTAAACGCCACATGGAGATATTGTGTGCTTTATTGCGGCTCTTTTGGATATCCATTCGGCTCTGTAGCTTCTTTCTTATGTTTGTTGTATTCATAAATTTTGTTGGAATTAGGTTTTTACTTTCCCCTTTAGTCTTTAGTTTTGATTTGTTTCATCGCTTTGTCCATTGTTTCTGACTGCCACTCCAAACGGAATCTTATGGGTTAATTCTCAATGCGCACCCTCCTCTCTTCCTTATTCGTTTCATTTGCATCATGGTTTAACGAATGGATACTAGTCGCAACAATTTACTAAACCTTGCATTGAGTGAAATTTTTTTGCCTTGTTCAGTACCAGATGTACCCGAGTCTTTAAGGTTTTGGTCCTTATTATTAACCACTTTGCACGCACAGAGCGTGAAGTTTTTTCTACAGATGAACATTACTTGTAATGCTACATCATTGCAACATAATATCAAGATTTTTCAGACCTTCCTCTTTTTGGTAATTATCATTTTGATTTATCCAATCAATCTCTAGGAATCAAATGCATTACATTTACTGATTTACATGTGAATTCAATGGATCCTTTTCCAATTATTCAGTATGGACTAAAGATTAGTTTTTAAGAACCAAATTGCACGGAAAGAAGAGAAATTTGCACATTTACCACGCAGACTATGAGCGTGTGTGCATTTATCATCAAAACAAATTTTTTTTACTATTTGTCATCCAGACTTTGCATCGTATAACAATGTGGCATCTATGTTACATTTTTTGTTAAATTATAACAAAATTCCTATTTTACCCTTGTATAAAATTAAAAAATTCATTTTTTTTATCCACTAATTTTTCTTAAACAAATATATTACTCAATTCTAATTAAAAAAGAAGCTTAAAACTTAAAAATGAAAAAAAAAAAATATGAAAAAAAAATATTGAAAAAGTTTTTTAAAACCCTTGTATGTAATTTTATGAAAATACTCTAATAATTTAATGAAAAAACTGACAGAATGTAACAGAGGTGTCATATTGCTACATGGTGCAAAGTTTGGATAACAAATAGTAAATTTTTTTTGTTTTAGTGATAAATACACACACTCTCTATAGTTTAGGTGACAAATATACAAATTTTTCCGGTAAGAAATAGAGGGCGAAAGAAAGAAAAATCAATCAAGGGAGGGAGAGTAACGGGCGAGAACAACATTTCTCTCCACTTTCGTCTGTTTTTATTTTCGGTTTGATCCTTACTTTCCTCTTTCTAAAAGTAGAGGAAAATATTAAACACATCTAGCAGCACCAACAAGGCAATAACTATGGCTTGATATAAAAGCTCATCACTTCTATTAGCTATTTTTTACCCATTTTCTAACAGCTTTAACTTTTCCACGCACAAATAACCATTTCAGGTGTGAATTCAGATAAAAATTCAGAGCTTGTTTAAATATTTAGGTGGAGGGCCACGCCTAAATATTGTATGGATGATAAGTTGATAACTCGCAAGTTATATAATTCATACAAGTCGCCTTTGATTTTAATAATTATTGTAAGCTTTTTCTAGGTAGATGCCCTTCTGCTTTTCTACCTTTGACCAAAAACAATACTATGTAAATGCATTTCAGTCCAAAAAAAAAAAAAAAAATTGCATCCATTCCTCTGTAATTACCATCACACAACGCAATCCCTCCACTCCCTTCTTTGCTCTTCATTCTTGATCAGCCGCTAGTAATTCAAAGATCTCAAGGCAAGCTAAAGGAAGTTCTAGGGACGTTCAAGATCGACCCAAATTCCAAATTGCCAAGAAACCCAGGTTAATTAGTTCCATCTAATTATTTTTCTAATTAATAGCTAACTAGCCTAAGCTATTTTTGCTTCTTTAATTTACATATCTGCATATACATGTTTTTCTAATTTGCTCTTTCATTCCTTTCAAAATTAAGTCTTATCGGTGTCAATGATGTATTGTTAGCTTAAGAGACATCCAAGTAGTAAGTACTAATGCCTAACATTAGAATCATCAAAACTTCTTATCAACTGTGGAATAAACATGCTTAATTTGGGTACTCCTCATTCACAACCTCATGCTTAATGTGGAATAAACTTATTGTCAATGATGTCATACTACAGAATAATATATGCATTTTGCAGCTGCTACTAAATGTTTTACTGTCTTCAATATATGAATGCACTATCCATCGTGTTCTGATTGAGGTATATTCTTTCTAGTTTAGAAGGATGACAATAACCAAAAAGTTCACAAGGAAATCATTCATATTTTCTATCTTCTTAATTTGCAGTAGGAAATCCACAAAAATTGTTTGTTCTCCATGCCAGTAGCAGGCGATGATAAAAATCATTCATATTCTTGTAGTCCTTGGACACAATTTTCAATAAATAGTCGAAAACAAGAAAGTTGGTTCCAATGACAATGAGCACACATGGAATGTCTACTTCTTTCCCTTCTTCAACTCCTCAATGGAAATATGATGTTTTTATGAGTTTTAGAGGTGAGGACACCCGGAAGGGTTTTACAGACCACTTATACACTGCATTGGAACAACAAGGAATAATCACTTTCAGGGATGACCCTGAACTTAAAAAAGGGAAATCTATTTATCCCGAACTTTTGACTGCAATTGAAGAATCGAGATTTGCTCTCATTGTTCTCTCTCAAAATTATGCATCGTCAACATGGTGCTTGGAAGAACTTCAAAGATTCTTGAATGCATGGAAGTAAGAAAAACAGTGATGCCAATTTTCTATGGTGTCGATTCCTCTGATGTGCGCAAACAAACTGGGATTTTTGCAGAAGCCTTCACTAAACATGAAGAAAGGTTTAGCAATGACATAGAGAATGCGCAAAGGTGGAGATCAGCTTTGAAACAAGTGGCAAATTTCTCTGGATGGAATTCAAAGGACTGGTATACATTAATTATTTCCTTCTTTCTATCTTTGAAAAGTTTTTAGAAGATTTAGAAACAAAATGGAGTTCAATCTATGAGGAATGGAAATAGATCAGCCAATTATATTTGCACGGTTTATTGGAATCAGATGAACTTTTGATATTGCAATACTTAACAAGACAGGACTTTTTTTTTTTTTTTTTTTTTTTTTTACGTTATATTACACATGGACGTTGGCAGATGACTAGTCTGAAGCAAAATGTCATTAGAAGAATAGAAAATAATTATTGAATACAATGCAAAGATGTTGACTAGATTTCAGGTCCCCATGCTGTTTCTTTGTGCATTAATTTAATTGTTATTTCATACAAATAACATGCTAAACTTGTTTTCTTATCTATTTTTATTGTAGGTACGAGTCAAAACTCATCAAAGATATTGTTGAAGTTATATGGATGAAATTGCAACCTACATTATTTAGTTCTCTGAAGAATTTGGTAGGAATTGATTCAAGATTGAAACCAATCAATTTGCATTTAGGTGCAGGGGAGGATGATGTTCGCTTTATTGGAATATGGGGGATGGGCGGCATTGGCAAGACAAGTACTGCCAGAGTTGTTTACGAGAGAATCTCTCGTGAATTTGAATATAGTTTCCTTGTCACCAATGTTAGAAATACGGTTGAAAAAAGTGGTCTAGTTAACCTACAAAAACAACTTCTTTCTGGGCTATGGAGGAAAAAGGATGACATATCGGACATCCATCAAGGAGCCACAATAATAAGCAGATTCTTACGTCACAAAAAGGTTCTTCTCATTCTTGATGATGTGAATCATCCGGACCATTTAAAATATTTGGCTGGAGATAAAATGTGGTTTGGTCCTGGGAGTAGAGTTATCATTACAACTAGAAATGAGCATTTGTTAGTCATACATGGAGTGGAGAGAAGATTGAAGGTTGAGGGACTAAATTCTGATGATGCTCTTAAGCTTTTTAGTTGGAATGCATTTAAAAAAGATTACCCAGAACAAAATTATCTTGATCTGTCAAATGAAGTTGTGAGTTATGCTCAAGGTCTTCCATTAGCTCTTGAAGTCTTGGGATCTTTTTTGCATGGGAGAGGTCTAAGTGAATGGAATTGTGCTTTGAGAAAACTAGGAAAAGTTTGTAACTCGGAAATTTTTGACATACTTAAGATTAGTTATGATGGTCTAGATGGGGAGGAGAAGAAAATATTCCTAGACATTGCATGTTTCTTTAACAGAGAGAACAAAGATCGAGTAATACAAATACTAACTGCTTGCGATCTTTCTAATTATTGTAATAAACGTCCTTATCGAGAGATCTCTCCTAACTGTTTTGGATGAAAGACTATGGATGCATGATTCTTTACAAGAAATGGGTCGGGAAATTGTCATCCGAGAATCTCCTAATGAGCTAGGCAGGCGCAGTAGGTTGTGGCTTTGTGAAGATGCCAATTATGTCTTAAGCAAAAATACCGTAAGGGATTTAAGTAGAAGAATAAGTTGTTATTTGTTAATATATTATGTAACAAGGTACTGTACTAACCCCTTTTATTGTTTAATAGGGTACAGAAATACTAGAAGGCATAGTTTTGCAGTCAACGGTTGGGCCAGCAGTAATTGTGGATGCGAGTGCCTTTTCAATGATGAACAAATTGAGATACCTGAAGATTAATAATGTGATCCTCTCCAATGGGCTTGAATATCTTCCCAATAGTTTAAGGATTCTTGAATGGGTCGGATATCCGTTAAAATCTTTCCCATCACATTTCAACCCAGAGAAGCTGTTCAAGCTTAACTTGTGTAATAGTTGCATTAAAAATTTTCAAATGGGGGTCAAGGTACGTATCCTATTACTTGTTTCATCTTTTGTTACCTATTGGAGTTGTTAAATCATGGAATCTAATTTTCTATGCTTTTACTCGACAGCCTTTATACAATTTAAGAACCATTAACCTCAGTCATTCTCTGAATCTTGTGAACACCCCAAACTTTAAAAGTATGCCAAATCTTGAGCTTCTGATTCTTGAAGGATGTATACAACTGCATGAGGTTGACCAGTCAATTGAAGTGCCTGAGAGACTTACTTTGTTGAACTTGAAAGATTGCAAAAACCTTGTGGGCTTTCCCAACAGTGTATGTGGCTTAAAATCTCTCAAAGTTCTTAATCTTTCTGGTTGTTCAAAGTTTGAGAAACTACCGAATGAGTTGGGCCTTGTAGAGTGTTTGGAGGAGCTTGATATGAGTGGAACTGCCATAAGTGAAATGCCCTCCTCCATTGGTCTTTTAAAAAATCTTAAAACATTATGTGTTCAAGGATGTAAAGGACAGTCACCTAAATGGGGGAATATGATCTTCAACCCATTTCAGTTATTGCTAAAAAGAAGTCTGGTTCCGACACCTTTGTCGTTGCCTATGTTATCTGGTTTGAATTCTTTAACAAAACTGAATCTAAGTGACTGCAATCTTTTGGAAGGAGCAATCGTCGATGATCTCAGCTGCTTGTCGTCATTAAGAAGTTTAGATCTAAGCAGAAACCAATTTGTTAGCCTACCCAGCATGTGTCAACTTTCTAAGCTCGAATATCTTTACTTGGACTATTGCCCCAGGCTTCAAGCATTGCCAGGCCTTCCATCTTGTCTAAATGTTGACGTTTCTTACTGTATATCATTGGAAACATTGTCTGATCCAATAACAATGTGCAATTCAGCAATATCAGCAACATGTGTTAACTGCTTCAAACTGGTGGAGAAGCAAGGCATTGAGAGTAGGGCACTTTTATCCCTAATGCAATACCTTCAGGTGCTCTCTCTCTCTCTCTCTCTCTCTCTCTCTGTAGTTCTCTTAACATTGTGGTTTTCGGTACAGGATTACAAACCCAAACCCAAACCCCAATTGGATGGGTTTGAATTTGTTGTTCCTGGAAATGAAATTCCAGAGTGGTTGAATCATCAAAGTGTGGGATCTTCAGTAAGTTTAGAGCTGCATCCAGGTTGGTTAACTGATAAGTGGATGGGATTGGCGATCTGTGTTGTTTTTGAAATCCATGAAATACATTTGTCAAAAGCTACCCTTTTATGCAAATTGAAAGTCAATGGAGAAGATTGTTTTCCTTGGCCAGGCTTGGGAAATGGCGTTGTGCCAGCTCACCTCTGGTTAATCTATCTGCCTTATAGATTTCGTGAAAGGGAGTGGCAGGATATCTACTATCAGCTTGAATTTTCATTTTGGTTCTCAAATGGGGTAGTGGGAAAAATAAACAAGTGTGGGGTCCGTGTGGTATATGAGGCAGATTCAGAGGCAAAGAGCAATGTTAGCATTTCAGAGGAGGCGTTGGAATTCCCTGATTGTAATATTGTTGTAGAAAGTGTCAGGGAACAAGGTACACGTGCTTTCGATGACAATCAATGCATGTAAGTATGTAACTGGACCTGGACTTGGATTTCCAATATTTCAATATTATGGTGAAATACATTGTGAATTGATGTGTATATTTGCCTGTTCTTGTGAGGACGATAAAAGCTGAATACTAGTCTGAATTATCCGAGAGACGGTGAACCAAAATCCCTGACATAAATAGAGGAAGATAAAGAAGGGTGGCGTGAAACATCCTCCGAGCTTTATGTGTGGTACGGTCTCGATAGAATGAAAATGCTGTCGCACTTATTGCTAGAGTAAGAGCAGTCGATTCAAGAACAAACCATCCAGAAGTCATGCCCCCTGCAGACAAAGTAAACATAAGAAACAACATTGAATTATTCCTCAAACAATAAACAACGTTTAAGCTCAGTGCTGGCAGTTCAATCAGTGTTTGTGCAAGAGTTATTTTGTTTGGGAATCTTTTGACTCACAATCATAAGCCAAGAACCCCAGAGGGATCAGGTATGCGCAATTCCTTAAGCTACTGAGGCTGTTCTCTTACCAGAAGCATCAGCAAGAGAGAACATCCTAAACCTGAATATAAAACAAGTTAGAAAAAAACAAAATTACATACACATACAAGCATTCCACCTGCGACCTGCCCCATAGATTATCTATCTAGACAATCCACTTGATTTCAAGTTCTTAACCAATTACTTTCACACATCAGCACTTCAATAACAGAACAATATCCATACCCTCCAGAAGCATAGTCATTGCGGCACAAGTATGCAAGGGCCATAAAATGAGGAATTTGCCAGAAATATAGAGCAGCTGGGAGAATCATTCCATTGAGCGAAACCTGGCCAGAAGCTGCAGCCCAACTGAAATTCCAAAATATAAATCATGAGCCAGAATGCAGGAATAGTCAACTGCTTTACATGCTGTTAGATCGACTTCAATCAAAATTACATATTCATTTTATTATCAGGAAAGTATTTCTAAATTCACTTGAGAGAGTTAAGAAGATGATGAAGCAAAAAATATCACCTTAATTCGGATTGCAAGCTAGGTTAATGGGGATGTTGAAAACAAATTTTGTTTCATCTTTAAGCTTAATGGGAATTTCAGAAAACCCTGATCGATAGATCAGTTTTGGGCCACCAAAATATGTTGCAACAACAAAGATTAAAGCTACTATGTGATAGACAACAGATAACTTAAGTCTACAAGAGTTTCTGCTGTGCATCATTACTAGCTTTCACATGTTCATGCTGTGCATTACTACTTCATCATTATCAGCTTATCACTTCTTTTGTTTATGTATTATCTTAATGTAACACTTTGGGTTGTGTAGATAGGCTTTACTAAGCATAGTCCATATTGGACGCTTGTAATCCCACACGTGTACAGAGCTATTATATATACAATACTACACCTCAAATCACTTTTGAGGCATTCAATCATATTCAAACCCTGAATCTATCTCTATTAACTGAAAACATAATTTTTCAATAGCCAAAGCCATAAATAAAGTAACTCCTAGAAGTCCAATGAAAAAAGCATGTAGCTAAAAGAAAATAAGGGGCAAATTAATTACCCTAGAAGTGGTGGAATAGCACCAACAACAGCACCAATCCATGTATTTACTGGGTGAATCTGCTTCAATGGAGTATATACAAATGCGTAAAGTATTAAATTGGAAGCTGCAAGACCAGCTGCCAACATATTAGCCTGCAAAAACCTTGTCATAAAAGCTGCAACATATATTAGTCCCCAAACTCACAGCTGATCAAACATTTCATGTGAGAGATATCAGAATTTTATACAACATTCATAAAAGGAAGTGTGTGAATTCAGTTTTCCACCTTGCTTGCCAACAAAGCAGTGCCAGCTAAAGCAGCAGCAGATGCCCAGGTGACTGCATGAGGCATCGTACGTAATGCGTCCTGAAGGTAGTGGTCTTGGCCGCGTTCTTTTCATTTTGGCATCATTACCTTTCTCAAACACCTAAAATTGAACAATTTACAGTAATTTAACACATTATCAAGTCAAAAAGTTGATATTAAGAAACTGATCGAAGAAGCATGCAATGAGCCATTAAGTACTCAAACCACATAAACCAACTCAGGATCAAGTACTGAAACAGATTTACACAAGTGCAAGGCAAAGAAGTACCACAATTGCTCAACAGAAATAGGGAACTATATATTAAAGTTCTTTAATGAAGCAAGACAATTAAGGATTTTAAATAGAGAGTAGTACACTGTACATATAGTAAAGCATTACAAAGATAATGAAGTGAATTGGGAAGTGCTTTATTTACTACTGTATCATATATACTACCAAAACGCTCAAAATAGACCTCAACAATAAAGATCAAACCAAAAGATAAATCCCTAAAAGCAGCTGAAACCGAAGACCATAAAGACGACCAAAAAGTAGTATTATCCGGCCAAGAGCAAACCTGATTTAAGGAATTAGTAGATGCTGCAACCATGATGGTACCAGCACATGTCCAAAAAAGTCCAGAAATATCAACGGCGCTACCACTAGCATGCTGGATTAAAGTGAAAAAATGGCCGTAAGTTGAAATGACAAACATTATCTTTTTTTTTTATATATATACAGAAATAAAATAAAAAATCAACATATATAATATATATATAGTACGTGTAGATCGATGTGTACCTCAGGCGAGCTTTGGAGAGCTCCCAATAGCATCGAGCATAGTGGAAAGCCAAGTGCGCAGCTTTGGAGGCCAAAGACGCAAGATCAAGAGCAACAGCGGCCGAGCGACGTACGTCATTTGCTGCTGAGGATGTGGAAGAGTGGTACGGCAAGTTGTTGGATAAAACATTCAGCGACCTCCTCCACATGGTCTTTTCAATTGATCAACAACTTCACAACTGGTTTTGCAGATTTCATTTTTCTCTCTGTCTGTATATATAGGACGCACATGTCACCTTTTGACTCAGTGCGTTGGAGCTAGCCATCTTCCTGGTTGGAGTGCTTGAAGCTGATGCTTTGCCTGCTCATCAGCTCTGTGTTGCGGGTAACAATTAAAATAAGACTTTGGACGTAAGAGTGTAAGACTTAAATATTCTCTCAATTTTCCAAGGAAATAAAATAAAATAAGAAAAGAGAGGGAAAAAGGCAGTACAAAGCTATATACGAGTCTTTGTTTATATTTCATTAATTGAATCCAGCCCTGCATAGACCTATTTGGTCATTATTTAAAATAGTAACCGAAATTTTATCACATACCCAATTATTTTCGGTAATTATTTCGGCGAAATTGGCGAAATTTCGGCTGGGTTTGGGGGCTGGTTTTAGGTAAATTGGCAAAATCTTCGATCCGCCACCGTGCGGGGTCGTCGGAGCCAGGGAAGCACATGGGCAGACTCACCGTGACGAGAGGAAGACAACCCAGGTGATGGGAGGTCGCGTCGTCGCCGAAAAAGTGAGATCGCCGCCGGAGCTCCAAGGATCGGCCTCAGCTGGTTCGCGACTCGGGGGAGGTTTCTGGGCTGCGCCGCCACCAGGGGGAGGAAGAAGGAAGAACGGTGAAGAGATCTGGGCCGGTCCCGTTGCCAGCCATGGCTAGACGCGCCGCCACACGCCGGTGGCAGGCGCGGCGAAGGTGAGGCACGCGAGAAGGAGAGAGAGAGAGAGAGAGAGAGAGAGAGAGAGAGAGAGAGAGAGAGAGAACCAGGAGAGAGGAGAGAGAATGGGATAAAAATCTGGTTTTTGGGTTTTAAAACCCCTTTTGTAAAAATTACAAAATTGCCCTTTACTTCAAATGTCCGTAACTTTCAAACCATAACTCCGATCGACGCGTGCTACGTGTCTACGAACTCGTGAACTCGAGACCTATCCAACGTGCCCAAAGTCCGAATCAAAAGTCCACTAAATTTAAAAGTTAACTTTGGGTCAAGCCTAATTTAAAACAAAAATAATTAAATAATTAAAATTAAATTTAAACCTTTTTAAATTCCAAATAAATTCTCAAAATTCTCAAAATTCTTAAAATAAATTCTCAAAATATTTAAAATAATTATTTGGAAAATACAGGGTCTCACAGAAAAGGGGCTGGGAGGGGCTCGGTGAGGGGGGTGTGTCGGGGATGGACTGGGTTGGGGGGAGAGAGGCAGGGGGCTGGTGCTTGGTGGGGAAGAATACCCTAAAGGGCATAAATCATAATATCTTATATCATATGGTGCATATCTTAAAGAACATACAGTATATAGAGTGTAGTGCATAGATTATAGAGTATAAAGTGTAGAATATATAGAGTATATATGGTTTAGTATTAGGGTTAGTGTATAAATTATACAGTATAAAGAATATACTGATTTCATTATTCATTATACTAATTTTGTTTAACAGTTTTTGCCTCCAACGCGCATTATATTCATCTTATATCACATGAAACCTATTATATAATTTGGTTTCTTCAATGTTTTTTATTAATATAGTAGATAATATGTTAAATAAACATATGGTCAAGTTTCATTCAAAATTTCCATATTTTAATAACAATTTCCGTCGTTTTTATCTAATTTTATCGAAATCGAAATTTTAATCGAAATTTTCACGAAAATTTCCGTCGAAATTTCCATCGAAAATTTCCTCGAAACCGAAATTTTAGTCCTTGAATACAGCTAGGGAGGAGGGGTACTGGACAAATGGAAACCTAAAGAAAGACCAACACTCAAATTAGCCATGTGATCAGCAGAATTCGCTTTCCTGACCCTTAATAAATTAAGGGCTTGTTTGAGAGTGTTTATGTATAAAACTCTTTTACTCGGTAGTACTTTCACTAGAAGCTCTTTTGTTAGAAATTCATAAATGTTTTTTTTTTTTAAATTCAAGTGTTTCTTATTAATATATTTAAAAGTGCTTCCTAAGAAAGCACCAACCAGGTGCTTCACCCGCAAGCACTTACAAGCTCGTGCTTTTAGAACCCAAAAGTCTTTTAAAAACACTGTCAAACAAGTCTTAAAATAAATGGAAAATTTTTCAAACAAGACACCTAGTTTGGGGTCAATCTTAGTTTAGGACAACAGTTTGAGTTTGTGCTAATTTAGAATACATATTTAGAATTTGTATTAATGTGGGACAATCTGTCAACTCTGTTAAGATTTCCATTAAAATAAGGGATAATTTGGTCATTTCATATTTAAAAAAAATTAAAAATAAAAAAAGCAAAAAGGTTACTACTAAAAAACTAAAAAAAATTAATACTAAAAATAAATCAAAATATTTAAAACTAATTTTATGATTTGTGAACATAAATATTTTACTCTAATCCCTCACCTCTCCCGATCCCTCTCCACCCA
>QANW01004475.1:1324583-1353599 GCA_003254865.1 Dryas drummondii | reverse complement strand
CCTCTCTCTCTCTCTCTCTCTCTCTCTCTCTCTCTCTCTCCTAGCCCCATCCCCGTAGACACCCCTCTCCTCTCTTCTTTTTCTTTTTATTTTCCCCCCCACCCCACCCCACTTTTCTCTTCTTTTTCTTCTTCTTCTTCTTCTTCCCCCCACCTCGAGCCCCTCTCTCTCTTTCCTTCTCTTCTCCCTCCCTTTCTCTCTAGCTAGCAAGCACCCCCTCCCCTTTCCTCCCTGTCGCCGACTCTCCCCCTGCTTCCCACCGAAACTCACCCCTCACTCTCTCTCCCCGCACCCCTCTCCATTCACCTTTTGCCACCAGCACCACCTGAAACCCAGACCCCACAAACCCACCCAAAACCCACTCTCCTATCTTCCCCCTTCCTCCCCACCCCGATCTCTCCCAATAGCAAGCCCAACTAGATTTGGCTTTGGGTAATTTTTTTTTTCATTTTCTGTTTTTTTGTTTTTATGTAATTTTATGTTTTTGTGGGTTTTTAGTTTTAATCTTTTTGAAATGTTAACTTTTTTTTAGTTTTATTAATTTTAATGATTTTTTTCCTAAAAAAAATAGTCTTGATTTTTTAGTAGTAAATTTTTTTTATAGTTTTTTTTTTAAATATGAAATGATCAAATTATCCCTAATTTTAATGGAAATCTTAACAAAGTTGACGGATTGTCACACATTAATACAAATCTTTAATATGTGTCCGAAATTAGCACAAATCCAAACTGATTTTATAAACTAAGATTGACTCCAAAGTAGATATCATGTTTGAAATTTGTTCCCTAAAATAAATTTCAAAAGCAATCCTTGTATGATCTTTGTTTGTTTTTATTGTCGTTTTGTTTGTGGGCTTTGGGCGTGTTTCTTTGTTGGAAATGTTAAGAAATTTTTTATTTACAAGTACACCTATTCTTTTCACTGCACACTATTCTATTTTAATCTGTGAAATTATAAATTTAGCCTAATAACAAAAGATCATCAAGGAAAACTATTAACTTTTTAAAAAAAAACAAACCAAGACCATGAGCCAAATATAGAGAATCCATAAAGTGAAATAGAAAAATGTGATGCCTCTTAGATATCATAAAATGTTTATAATTTTATTGGTCAAAACATATTCATATTGTTTTTCGTCGAAAAATGTTTATACAATTTGCTTCTTTTTTTTATTATATTATCCTTTTTTGGTCAACTAATTTTTTAATATTATATTTGACACTGCCATTAGCGCTTTAAGTTAATCAGTTAAAAGTTAATGCAACACTAATTAACCAGCCTTTCAGACCCACTATACGACATGATTTCATAATCTGAACCATTCAATTTTTAGATTCTCATTCAAAGATCATCATTTCAAAAAAAAAAAAAAATCGAAAACCGTTTAATCAACTATTAATTGTGCTCAAATATAAAGACGAATACAATTTTTTGATAAAACATTGAGATGATTGTGATGATGATCAAATGACTAAATAATTTCTGATTTGAATAATTTTTTGAAAAAATGATCTTTGAATGAGAACCTGAAAATTGAACCGTTCAAATTATAAGATTATGTTGTGTAGTAGGCCCAAAAGGATGGTTAGCGTCGTATTATCTTACTAACCAGTTAGTTCTAGAACGTTTTTTTTTACTCTGCAAATACGTACCAGTAAGAATATCCACAACAAAACTAAACTCAAGTATGAGAAAACAAAATGATTAATAATTTAGGCCAGCATTTTTTGTAAAATTTCAAATTATATTACTTTTTGAAATCTCAATTGTAGAGAATCCACAATAATATGAATGTACCAAGAATGAATTTGAAAACCAAACAACCACCCACCACCTCTAAAAATCTTTATTTTGTATAATTCTTTTTCATAGGATGAGTTCAACATAATAGAGACAATCATTGAGTTTTTTAGAACATCGCAATTATTTGGCTCGACGGCGTGAGACATCTCGAGGAAAACAACTAATGGTTGATAATATTTGTGATCATCGGATTGAGGCAGACACCAGTAATAAAAATGAATCATCTCCTGATTTTCTTATTTAAAATAAATATGTATTTTGTTTATACTATTAACTAGCATGATTCTTTAATTAAAATCATTCAAAAATAAAAAAAATAACAAAAGCAAGATTTAAGTCTCACAATACTCAAATGGAATCAATTGTATAAAACAAGTTGGTGATGAAAGCCCAAGTTCAAGAGTTTATCAAATCTCGAAAATCATGGTCAACAAGCTCCTACAATGCGTTTGACCCATTTAAGACAAATGACACGTTTAAATAGGAGAATCAATTTAATAAAGGGGGGCTGTTCAGACCACCCTAATCCACTAAGTTGACCACCCCACTCAAATTTTTGCCCCTGTTTGACCATTTTGCCCCTGCATTAAAAAAAAAAAACCATCTCCAATTTTGGCCGGCCACCCCTCCCTGCCGCCGCGGAGCTTCACGACGTCAATTAGCCGCACACAGTGGTCAGATGAACAAGGGAAGACCAGGGTTGGACTCGCCGTGACCTAGGGAACAAAACCCAAGTGGTCCGGCGTCTCAACTCCACCGGAAAAGGAAGATCGCCGGCAAAGGGGCCGATCGGGTCACGACGTCGATTAGCTGCGTACGGTGGTCGGATGAACAAGGGAAGACCAGGGTTGGACTCGCCGTGACATGGGGAAGAAAACCCAAGTGGTCCGGCGTCTCAACTTTGCCGGAAAAGGAAGATCGCCGGCGAAGGGGCCGTCGGGTCTTCGCCTGGGTGGGTGGGTCTTCGCCTGGGAGGGGTGGGGTCGACCGGCGAAGGGGAGGGTGGGGTCGCGCCGGCGGTGGGGATGGGGTGGGGTTGCGCCGGCGGCGGGGAGGGGTGGCCGACCAAAATTGAAGATGGTTTTTTTCTTTTTTAATGCAGGGGCAAAATGGACAAAAAAAGGGGCAAAAATTTAAGGGGGGTGGTCAACTTAGTGGATTAGGGTGGTCTGAATAGCCCCCCCTTTAATAAAACAAGTATGGGGTGAAGGCCCAAGTTCACGAGTTTCATCCAATCCCACCAATCATGGTGAACAAGCTTCTACAATGCATTCGACTAATATAACACAAATGGCACGTTCAAATAGGTTGCAAAGGTTATAGGATTGCTCCGAGTTCCGCTTTTAACGGTGAGATCATAAGACATTTATGGCAAACATCTTTATTTACTTACCATACATATTAATTTAAGATTCCTTTTAATTTTACAATTTACTGAAGGGTACTCTCCCCCTCTAAGCGAGAGTCTTTTCAAACCATGACTCTCACGCTTGCAACCGCAGGCGGCTAGGGTTTGGGTTCCTTCATCTCGACGCCACTGCCGAGGTTGTGTTTTCCTCTCCTCCTCTCTCTTGAGTCTGCCTGCCTTTTGTTGTGGACTGAAGATGGAGGAGATAGAGACGAGTTTCTCAAAGACCCTGACGTTAACGGAGGAGGAAGTCGACGCGATTCCGATAGCCAGACCGACCTCGACGATTAACTCAGAGGTTCTGCACCGCAGTTTAGTGGGGCACGTCCTCACCACGAAATCCTTTCACCGCATAGCTTTTAAACACACGATGGTGAAGCTATGGGATGTGATGGGAACGATCACTGTGAAAGACCTTGGACCTAATCTCTTTTTGTTCATCTTTGCTTTCTAGGAGGACAAGGATCAGGTCATTTGACATGCTCCCTGGACTTTTGATAAGACCCTAGTGCTGTTGGAAGAACCAAATGGCAGGATTGCCCCATCATAGATGAAACTGAAGTTTGCTGATTTCTGGGTGCAATGCCATAACTTACCTTTCGATTACATGACTGAGGAAATCGGAAAGATTATCGGAGATGGGATTGGACAATTCTTAGAAGGTGTAGGGGGATATGAGTCGCATTTGATGGGTCGTTTTCTGCGAATCCGTGTACGCATAGATGTGACACGCCCTCTGCCTCGAGTTAAGAAGTTGTTGATTGATGAGGGCGTTATGATCACTGTGGAGTTCCGATACGAGCGGCTTCCACACTTTTGTTTTGAATGTGGACGAATTGGACATAACTCTAAGCATTGTGCATTCATTCCCAATGAGCAGAAGCAAAAACCTCTGCACCAATGGGGGGCCTGGCTTGAAGCGCGCGGGGAACCTGGAAAATTTTCCCCTGCTGCGGGCACTGAGGAAGGACAGCATGAAGCTGCAGTAAATACCATAGTAGATGAGGTGATGGAGCGAGAGCTGCAGAGTAAAACAACAAGAGGGGGGGATACGACTTCAAGGGGGGGTAGCCGAACTGGAACACATACTCCGGGGGGTCATGTTTCTGGGGCACAGAATACGGGCAAGGACTCCAAACAAAGGTTTGAGAGTGATGTGGGGGGAAGGGTTGTCCCCGAGAACACTGGTCAACAAATTCCTGTTCAAAGTATTTTCAACAATCTCAAGCAAGTACTGGGAGATGTCACTAACATCATGTCCCCTCCCAACACATCCGAGGGGAATTTAGCAGAGAAAATTCAGAAAGTAAGGGCAGAGGACGAACAACAGAGGCGTCCAAGGGTGGTGGAGGAACAAAAAAAAGAAAAGGAGAAACGCTTGCAAGAAGAGAACCAGGCAACCATGCGAACGACAGTGGAGGGGGGACATGATGGCCTCACCCCAAAAACAATTACACCTCCGGGGGGACTTATCACGGATCTGAGTAGTGTTTTAAAACAGGTTCTACAACCCACGATTGCACCACCAACTCAAGCAAGGCTCCCTGGGCAGTTTAGGACCAAAAAGTGGGTGAAGAAACTAGATAAACCCGCCTCCAAATCAAGCAGACCTCCTTCCAGTGGGAGGGAAATTGCAAGAAACATGATTATGACCAGGAAACGCAAGGCAGAAGGAAGAGTAGTATCTGAAATGGAAGTATCAAAGAAAGGAAAGACTACCGTGAATGAAAACAACACAGCCGCTCTGGCTAAAGTGGTGGGCTTGGACTCTCCGACCCACCACGAACAATGAAGCTCTTAAGCTGGAATGTTCGGGGGCTCCGGCAACCTCGAACATTCGACTCCCTTAAGAATCTCTTAAGGGAGACAAGGCCGGACGTGGTCTTCTTGATGGAGACACGAATGACAGAGTATCAAATGGAGAATCTACATGTAAAATTGGGAATGAGAAGGAGCATTCGGGTGGGTAGACGTGGTCTTGGCGGAGGCCTCATTCTCTTGTGGTCACAAGGTTGGGACCTCCGACTCCTTAATTACTCGGAGGGACATATTGATATGATGATTGAGACTCCCACTCTTTACAACTTTAGATTTACTGGGTTCTATGGCAATCCTATAACCGGACAGCGCCACCATTCATGGGAACTTTTACGCCGCCTATGTGATATGAGGAGAGGATCATGGGTCGTAATGGGGGATTTCAATGAGATTCTGTCTGCAGAGGAGAAAGAGGGAGGACTTGAGAGAGCGGAGAGGCAGATGAGGGGTTTCCAGGAAGTATTATTGGATTGTGAGCTTGAATCTACCTGGTATGTTGGCAATCGATTCACTTGGCAATGTGTCAGAAATAGGACGGTCTATGTATGTGAAAGATTGGACCGCTACTTAGTTAACGCCACTATGAAGGCCAATTTCAGTCATATTTGCACACACCATTTGGAGGCCACAGGTTCTGATCATATCCCCATTCTGACCGAGATTTTGACACATAACACACCTATCACTCCTGGGAGACGTCTTCGTCGCTTTCATTTTGAATAGATGTGGTGTAAGGAGGCCCAGTGTGAAGAAATTATCTCAGACACATGGGGTTGGGCTACTCGGCACGAGCAGTCGGTGAAGGATGGACTCAAACAGTGTGTTGGACGCCTCTCTGCTTGGAGCGCTCAGTTTTATGGGGCTCGAAGGAAGGCTATCAACCGTGTTCGAAATGAGTTGAGCCACATCAAGGCACAACCGTTGCATGAGGGCTCTCTCCAAGCACAAATGAGAGCAGAAAAACAACTTGACACTCTGATCTCGGGGGAGGAGATTTACTGGAGACAGCGATCGCAAATTACCTGGCTGACAGAGGGTGATAGAAATACTAGATATTTTCATGCACAGGCCCGGGCACGGGGAAAAGGAATTCAGTGACGGGTCTGCTGGACGACCAGAATCTTTGGGTCACCGATCTGGATGTGGTTGGCACTATGTTCTGCGATTATTTTTCCCATTTGTTTGCTTCCACAGGTGGCATTGATAAGGAGCATTTTCTGGGGATGATTGAGCCCAAAGTAACTGTTGAAATGAACTTGCAGCTTATTCATCCTTATACAAAGGCGGACATCGAAACGGCCCTCAAGCAAATGTACCCCACTAAGGCCCTTGGGATTGATGGAATGCCTGCTCTCTTTTATCAACGTTATTGGCATATTGTCGGTGATGATGTTTCCACTTTCTGCCTGCGCATTCTCAATGGTGAAGCGAGTGTCCGAGATGTCAACCACACGCTGATCGCTTTAATTCCTAAGCTCGACGAGCCAAAGAGGGTCACAGGGTTCCGGCCCATCAGTCTCTGCACAGTTTTATACAAATTGGTTGCGAAGACACTTGCAAATAGACTTAAAGTCTTGCTACCCCATGTTATCTCTGAGAACCAGAGTGCGTTTGTTCCGGGCCGACAGATTTTGGACAATGTGATCGCTGCTTTCGAAACCACCCATACCATAAAGCACACAAGGGCAAATGATACTCCTAAAATGGCCATTAAACTTGACATGGAAAAGGCGTATGACAGGGTGGAATGGAACTTTCTTGAGGTAGTTCTGCGGAAGCTGGGCTTTCATGAGCTATGGATTAATCGGGTAATGGATTGTCTTTCAACGGTGTCCTTTTCTGTCCTTTGGCGTGGCAACCCATTGGGTTTTATTACCCCGGAAAGGGGTTTGAGACAGGGATGTCCACTCTTGCCTTATCTTTTTCTCTTTTGTGGGGAGAGCCTGAGCCTTGCACTTAATCATGCTGAACTCAATGGAAGGATCCTGGGCGTCCGGGTTACTGCAAGTGCACCCTCTATATCCCACCTCTTCTACGCAGATGATAGCATCCTCTTTCTTGAGGCCACTGTCAATGCTTGCCTTGAGGTTAGGGATGTTCTCCGGGCTAACGAAGAGGCGTCAGGTCAAAAAGTCAATTACAATAAATCTGCTGTGTGCTTCAGCTCGAATACATCTCACCTAATCAAAGTGATTATCTCGCAATGTTTAAATGTACCTATTGTTGCCTGCCATGAGAAATATTTAGGTCTTCCCACTGTGGCTGGACGGGAAAAAAATAAGCTATTTAAAACTGTTCAAGATCGAGTTTGGCAACTTGTTCAAGGATGGAAGGAACGTTTTCTCTCACGGGCCGGGAAAGCGATCCTTATTCAGGCTGTCCTACAGGCGATCCCTACTTATTACATGAGTATCTTTCGCATGCCAAAAGGGGTTCGAAAAACTATCACTTCTTTCATCGCCCGATTCTGGTGGGGGAAGAAGAACTTGGCTCGAGGTATCCACTGGGTTTGATGGGACAAACTTTGCCAGCCAAAATGGGAAGGTGGGTTGGGTTTCAGAGAACTCGGGAGCTTTAATCGGGCCTTACTTGCGCTGGCGCTTAATGTTGAATCCCCACTCTCTGGTGGGCAGGGTAATGCAAAGCTGCTATTATCCGAATGGATCCATTCTCTCGGCCGGCTTGGGTACTCAGCCATCTCTTGTTTGGCGATCTCTTCATTGGGCACGTACTCTGCTGCACATAGGCTTGCGATGGAGGGTGGGCGATGGCACCTCCATTCAGGTATACCATGATGCTTGGCTACCCACCCCTACCACATGTTTGCCACAATCCCCAATGAGCTTGCCCCCTGACACATGCGTCAAAGACCTTATCACCTTCAGGGGGCTTTGGAATGTTCCCTTACTTCAGCAACATTTCTGGCCTCAAGAGGTGGAAGCGATCATCGGCCTCCCACTCGGTAGGCTCCAGCAACCAGATAGATTGTTCTGGCATTATACAAGGGATGGAAGATATAGTGTCCGCAGTGGTTATTGGCTCGATCGTCAGACCCCTAGTAATATGGATGGTCAGGCCTCTAAGATGCAATCACTTCATCGTTTTTGGAAGGGTATCTGGCAGCTTAAAATTCCGGGTAAAATCAAGCTATTTTTATGGAGGTGCTGTCTTGAAGTGCTCCCATGTGGGGTGGGTTTATTTAAAAGGAATTTGGTTCAATCCCCTGACTGCCCTCGCTGCCATTCTGCCTATGAAACAATCCTCCATGGAATTTGGGAATGCCCCATTGCACAACGGGTGTGGGCTCTCTCTGCTGTTAGTAGTGTTGTGGGGATGAGAATGGATGGAATGTTTATTAGTCTTCTGGAATTTGCGCAAACAGTGCTCACAACGGGGGAATTAACTCAGTTTGCCTATCTCTGTTGGGGAATATAGAACTCTAGGAATGAGTGAGTTTTTAATCAGACTGAAGAACGGGCTGAGATTATTTTTGATCGGCTAGCCTCTTATGCTTTTGAATATGCTTTTGAATATGACTGTGCGAACACGCCACAAAACCCCCCCTCTGTGCCGGTTCCCCCTCGGGGCCACTGGGAGCTGCCGCTTGTGGCATGGGTCAAAATCAACGCTGATGGTGCAACTGGGAAGAGGGCAGAACGAAGGGGATTAGGGTGGTCATCCGTGACAGTGAGGGTGCTCTGCTCCTTGCGGCCACCAAACTGATTTTCGCTCCTCTCGCCGCTCACACAACGGAACTCATGGCTGCTCTGGTTGGGTTACAGTTGGCTGCCGATATGGGCCTCCAGAATGTCATCCTGGAGCTTGATGCTCAAGGGGTGGTGCAAGATGTGAACAATCCGGGCTTATGTATGGCTGCAGATGAAGCGCTTGTAGAAGATATCAAGGGGCTGATGAAAAGCTTCCCAGCGGCTTGCTGCCAATTCAGGCAACGGGACAGGAATAAAGTGGTGCATGCTCTGGCAAATCATGCTTTCTCTTCTTTAAACTTCAATGTTTGGCTTGACTCTGCGTCTGGGCCTTCTTGGCTTTCAGACCTTTTGTATGAAGACTTATTTCATGAATAAAAGTCAAGCTCCTTTATTTAAAAAATATATATATATATTAATTTAAGATTCTTTATTATACCTAACATAGATTATTGAAAGGGTAAATTTGCTTAAAAGGACATTCATACACGTATGTTGGCCAAAAGGACATGTATTGTGCAAAATGATTGTATTGGCCATGTCTTCTTATTCAATGATAATGATAAATTTTTGGAGTTTAAAGGTAAAATTTTAATTGTGAAAGATAACCTATGTACGTACTTTGAGGCTTTAGTTGAAAATTAATTAAGATGAATTTCTATCATATAGCAAGTAAGATTTTTAATCTTGGAAAATAGTATGATTGGGATTAGAAAATTGATTGGATTTACTTAAAAGATGAAAGTTTGATATGGGAATTGCTCGCATGCCAAAAGTTAATTTAGAGATTTTAAATCTATGGATTGGAAGAATGACTAAGATAATTGATCATGATTTACTAGGTGGTCATACGAAATTATGATGTGTTGATTGATGAATTAATATATTTGTCAAAGGATTCTAGCTAGTGTGTTATATTATTAACATTTAAGTATGGAGTTGATATTGAAATCATTAGACAGATCTGACAATAAGATGATACCCCCTTATATTAATTCATTAGAACTTTTGTGGAAGTGAGCTATAAAAAAAATTTAGGCTTGAATAATCCAGTGTACGTGGGATGAACAAGAAGATATATGCTGCATAAAGTTAAATACTACTTAAGGGTAGAAAGACAATAATTATGAGGATTATTGAAGTGTTATTGATTTTGGATATATCGAATCTTAGGATTCTAGCTCGCTAGGTGCGAAGGGTCAGGAGGTATAAATAATTATGAAAAATGCAATTTGTTAATACTTGGAACTGGAAGAAATTTTATGATCGATCATGAAGTGGGACTAAAATGGAATTTTGGGGAAGTTAATTATTTTATTTTGAGGATCATATATTTATTCTATTTTGGGTGACATCTAGATTGTGTTGTAGTGATCATGATTCTCTAAAGAATATTGTGTTGCTATATATTAGAGAAATAATCAGGACTTAAATTATTAGTAATAACTTTGGAGATTCTGATAGGTTGATAATATTGGAGTTTTTAATTCTATTGTTAAGGATATATGTCAAATATATTTGTATTATTCAAGGAATTAATATACTGATGAATTTGAGGGAAATAAATGATTTTTGGGAATTAGTGTATGTAGGCTTGAATTTTAAGTCCTCTAGTGAGTGACATTTTGATAGTTTAAGTATTTGATTTATAGTTCACTGTTAGACAATGAATCTAAGTACAAAAGTTTTGATGATTTTAATAGTTATTCGAGTTTCAGAAATATTTTAATTTGGAGATATACAAAAACATGTTTGTGTATGGAGTTGTGAAAAAAAATATATATAATTAGAGTGATTTTTTTTTTTTTAGGATATTTAAAAATAAAATTGGTGGCATTACATTGAGAAGGTCTAGTTGATATGATCAAGGCATTTATCTTATTGCAGGCGACTAGGCCTAACCGATTTGTGAAAGTTGTCAAGGTGAATATTATACTTGAGGAATTTAGACAATGAGACTTGTGGGGAAACTTATAGACTTGAAGGTGTATGAAAGCTGATGAAATGAGTAACATACCGAGGCGAATTTTTATGTATGGGTTAGAGAATTGTGGATCTAGATAGAGATTGATAATTTATAAGTGTTACTCATACATTATGTCAAGAAGGAGATTATGCATTAAGTGTTGATCATCACCTCACTTTCTTTCTACTCTGCACATTAAAACAAAGGACACTAAGCGTAAGTGAGCCACCGGTGTGGTACCGTCTAAGGACCGTACCCTCTGATGCTCAAGTCAATAATCACACATTTCAGAGTAGTCTAGAGAGTTAGGGTTGCATACGTTACCTGAGGGCTAACGTGACCTATTTATAGTGATTATAGCCAAGGGTCTCCTAGTCCTTGTCTAATTGGGGTTCCCGATAGCTTGCCCCTAAGTCTAACTTAGGATAGGCCATGACTCTTTGTTCAAGTGGAACATGCCTCATCCTAGGCTAACTCTCAGGCAAGCTGGGCCTTCCAATCAAGAAGCCCATCCTAGGCCGACACCGGTATCGAGCCATCTCCAAAGCACCTCCCTCTCAAGGTGTCCCTGGGTGCAGGTCTCCGAGACTCCCCTACAACGAAGCCCTAAGCCAAGATCATTTAACTTAGGCCTTCTATTAGTGCCAAGGCTAGACTATCATTAGCCTTGCACGATTATTGCACTAAGGCCCTCTTAGGCCTTTGTGCCTTTATGATATCGAGCGCTCGTATTCATGGGTGTTCAACCATGGTTCATCATAGGCTACTAACCCATGTCTAAGTCGAGGCTAGCCTAGCCTCGCTTCTCTTGGTCACCAAGTCTCATCAGTCTTGGCATATTGGTCGCCAAGTCCACAATTGGGCCTTGGTCCCTTGGGTTTCGAGCCTATGTTTGGGCCTCGTCCCATACACTAGACCTTTCGGGCTTATGAACGCATTTCTAATTTCTTAAGTCTTTTTATTAGCCTATGTCTAGGCAAACAACGATCTCAAGACTCGTTGTTTCCATTTCTACGACACATAATTCTGCTCGATCAATATGGGTATCAACAAGTGTAATTCAATGAACAATTACTATGTAGCTCAAACCGCATAGTCAAATTGAAATTAAAAATTTATGTTTTTTTATTATGAAATAAAGCTTAAATTTATAGGCCGAATATATATTAATTTATGCTAATCGTTTATCATATCGTGGTTAAAGAAAATTTATTTACTTCGTTGTGGTTGAAAAAATTTTATTTATTTTGATTAGGATGTGGAACAAAGTTCAAACACCAAAATTGAAAAGAAAAACCTTAAAAAAATAGAAAGTAGAAAATAAAACGAGTACAAACTACAAAGAATATTAGAGTTAATTACACTTAGGGGGTGTCCCCAACTCAGATTTTAAAGAAGTTTAATGGATTTTAAAATCCATATAATCTATCAAAATCCAAGGGAATTTGGTGGAATTCTTATGAACTTTGTTATGTGTAAAAAATACATTCAAATCCAACCAAATCCATCCAAATCCATTAAAATCCTTCACTTAATGAAATTCATGACTTTTTGAGGACACCTGGATTTCATTGGAATCCATTAAAATCTGAGTTGGGGACACCTAAAGTTTATTGGAATCCATTAAAATCTAAATTGGGGACACCTAGATTTCACTGGACTTTTAAAATCCAATGAAATCTAAGTTGGGGACACCCCCCTTACATTCCCTGAGATTTATCGTTTTTTTACATATACTCCATGAGGTTTCAACAATTACACATACACCCCCTGAGGTTTGAAAACTGTTGCATATAACCCTCTATAGTGAGACGAAAAATGATAATAAATTATGAAAAAAAGCATGTTAAGGGGTGAAATGACCTAATAAGATTACCTAAAGGTGTAAGGTCCAATCTCAATACAAATATTTTATTTTTTATTTATTTATTTTTTTCTCTTATAAGGGTTTATATGCAATAATTTTAAAACGTAAAGATGTGTATATATAATTTTTGAAATTTTAAAGGTTATACGTGAAAAGATGATAACATAATGAGGTTTTGTAAGTGTAATTAACTCGACAATATTAAGAGTCAAAGATATTAGCTGTACTGTACAGCTGTACGCCTGTACCTGCCTTCGCTTACTTAAACTAAACTAGTGCCGACGTGTCCAGCCTGACGCGGTCTCAGCTCTTCTCCGCGACTCCAGTATTGCGTCTCCTTATTTACGATCATCTCCTTCAGCTGCTCAAACAAAACCATCCTCAGACAAAAATCACAAGGTTCTTCCTCTTTCTCTCCGATGCAACACAATGATTTTGGTTTTTGTCTGTTTAGTTGCTGAGAAAAGTTATTTTCCTTTTTTTCTTTGATTTCCCATGGATGGTTTTTCTCTCTTTCTTTGATTGTTCCACCTTTGTTTTCCCTGTTTACAAATTTACAATCGTGAATCTAACATGAACTGAAGTTAGAAAATGGGAGCTTTCTTCGAAAAAAAAAAAAAAATGGAAGGGCGGGTATAGTGAGCAATTGGGGTACCAATAGAATTTCTCTTGATTGTATTGCTAAGAAAGTGTTTCTAAGTTCTCCTTGGCCACTCAGCTACAGTTTTTTTTTTAAGAAAAACAATACATTATAGAGTTGAAAGTCTTTGAACTCGCATTAATACAATCAAGTCTTTCTTACATGAATTATACAAGTTTACTACTACAGTAAGGAACTGATTATAGCACAGAGACGTATATGTCTATAAACCCACACAATATAGTCATAATTGAAATGTTATTGACAATCCATTTGAGAATATCACTGTCTTTGAACCTTTGCAAGATAGTAAATCATTGGACATCAAAGAGACACTACCTAAACAATTTAAAGTGATTTTTGAAAAGATTTATAAATTTAATCTTTAGATTTTGGTTTAGAGTTGCTCTGGTTGATTCTTGTAAATTGTTTACCAATTTTCTAAATATTGTTTGAGTAAAAAAAAAAAAATGAAAGCAAAAAGTAAAGAATGTTGTGTTAGCAACCATGCTTTGGTTCTTTTGCTATGTAGCAAAAGCAGATAGTTTTTTACCAAACATGCTTTCACTTTTCATCAAAAACAAAAAGCAAAATTCCTTAAGAAGTACTATTTGAAAAGCAAAAGGCCACAAGTATAAAGCAAAAGCAAACGGTATATTAAGCATCAACTGCCTTCCAACTTTTGTTGTTTATAGTGCAATTAGTAATACTAGGTTATTAATATGGTTGAGCAGGCAAAAATGGAAAACATAAAACATTGATTTTGTGGTTGGTCCACAGTTTTAGTTTTAGTCAAGAATTGTAATTCAAATGTGCAATCCACATGCGTGCTTTGTCAGACTCCCTTTTACAGCAGAGAGAATGGCAACTGCTGGATTCTAACCTTCCAACTGGTGGTTTTTCTCCTATGGATATAAACAAAGAAACAAGACACCTCCTTCATCAGAGTCCTTTTTAAAGTGGAGCCGATGGCAACTGCTCGATTCTATCCTCCCAACGGGTGGTTTTGCTCATTCTTTGGTCTTGAGGCTGCAATCCAAGCTCTCCATTGTAACTGGTCCTAAAGATTTCAAAACTTTCATAATCCATCTTTTAGAGAATATGGAAAGCTTACTCCTTCCTTTTATGTATTCTACACAATATCACCTGATTTGGAAACCAGGTGTGAACTCAGAAAATGTTGGATGCAATGCTAACTAATGAAGTGGGTAGAAGGGCATCAATTACACAATGGTCCACACTGATGGTGGCTGCAGCTGTGGATTCAGAAATACCATCTCTTAAATCTATTAGGGAAGCTTTAAGTTCTGGGGTGGCATCTTTTCAACATGCTCCTATAATTGGGCTTATATGTGTACTTTTTGGGTTGGATAGCAGTACTTCTCGAAGTGCTTACATGTTTATCACAATGAGAGACATTATCTTCTGCTTCAACAAGGGTCAATTTGGTTGGAGTGTAGGACCCCTTGGGGCGGCTGTTCTGCAGCATCAGATTGCTCCTCTTGCTGAATCTATACTGGATCAATGGAAGGACCGTTCAGTTGAGGAAGCATGTCAAGCTGTTGCTTTGCTTGACATTGTGCAGGGTTGTCACAGCTACCTGTTTTCTAGACTGTTCTGTTCTTGAAGTCCCAAATAAATGCATCAACTGGTGGAGCCTGCTTGAACTTTTTATTCTTCATAGGAAGCCTAAAAACTTCATCTTATAGGAAACACTGGATGAACTATTCGGTTGGCTCTGTTGGTAAGCTCTATACCTTATGGGTGATTGCATTTTGTTTTTGAGGAAATACTTAATCCAAAACTTTTCTTTTCAGGATGTGGTGATTTATTGATTTCCATGGTTTTCTATTTATTTGAAGAAGAGACAACATAAATTTTGCATCTTTAAACATATTTTAGATTTAATGAGAGCAAAAGGATTCATGAGGAAAGCCGGCTTATCAAGTAACCACTTTTGATATTTTAAATGATGATTCATACAACTGTATGTCCATTTTAGAAGGTTGTGTTAATGTGTTATATCCAAAAGTATAAGGATGTAAAACGTAGCTTTCTATGCACTTGCAAAGAGACCTAACTGCTCAAGTCTAAACAGTGCTAACAAGAAATGAACTTTCAACTGTATCTCTATTATCTATAGTGTTTCTTCAAGGTCTGGAACTTATTTGTCTTATCAAAAAACATTTATATGGCTTTGTAAATTGTTTCTTTGATAATTGGTGATTATATACTAAAAGAAGACACAAAATTAACCACCAATTGAGGTTCCACATAAGGGAATTGGTTCAAGTTTTGTAGTATGTCTGATCGGCTACACATTTTGAAGAAACAAGTCAATAAAACATGCAGTCATAGGGTGTATCCCATACCTCAATTGCTAAGTATAGGCAGAGGCATTTCATAGGATGTATCCCACTTGAGGCTACAGCTATTAATTTGCAGTTGCATTTGAGTTTAGCCATGCACTTGACGTGTATCTTCACAAGATGAATGGATTTTCCTCCAGAAGGTATTGTATTAGTTATACAAAACTTAACTAGGAAATTAGTGTAAATGCGTTTTGTATGCTTTTAACAGTATTCAGATAATGTCTTGTGCTTATATTTTTCTAGTATAAATAGGAGCAATGTTTTGCAAAGTTATTTTCAGCATGTAATGCAATAAAAGTTTTGCCTTCACCAGAATTCTATGTCTATTGTGTTTGAGTGGTGCCGTAGCAGCTCAAGCTTTTGACATCAGTAGCCCAAGCTGTTTTATGATAAACATTGTCAAGCTTTTGACTGTAGCTGCTTTATATATATATATATATATGTGGGATCCCACACTTGAAGGGGCCTGATATATCTATATATTATATTTCCACTGTAGAAATGTGTCTAAAAAGATGGTCTAGTTTCTTTTGAAGAAAAACTTCTCTCAAGAGTTCTGATGGAAAAAATTGGAAACATAGAGGATGAATATCCAGGAGCTACTATGATAGAAAGACAGTTATGATTCAGATACAAGGGATCTTATTGTTATTCATGATGCAGATCAATGAAAACAATTCAAAATATTGGCTGGAATTGTAACTGGTTTGGTCCGGGCAGTAGAATTACCATAACGAGTACTGATGAACATTTGTTGAAGACATATGGTGTTGATAGAATATACAAGGCTACTGGGTTAAATTATGATGAAGTTCATCAACTTTTGGGTTTGAAAGCTTTAAGAAAAGCCGCTCACCTGAAGTTATTTGCATGTTTTTATAAGGGGAAGAATAGGAATCATGTAACAGAAATACTGGACTATTGTCAGCTTTACCCTGACATAGGTTTAAGTGTTCTCGCTGATAAATATTTCCAACAACGAATTGTGGATGCTTGATTATGGGCTGGGAAATAGTTCATCAAGAGTCCCCTAATGGTCCAGACACACATAGTAGATTATGGTGTCATGAAGACACCCACAATGTGCTGTTGAAAAATAAGGTAAGAGTTTAATTATATAGGAAAATATAACCATAGGCACTTCCATCTTATTCAAGTAATCTGCTTATGTCCAGTGGCATTTTCCTTGTATTGTGCACTTCACTTTTTCTTGTTCTTCAAATAATACTTAGGGAATAGAAGCGGTTCAAGGTATGTTTATGAACTTCCTGAAATTTGTCTCCAAGTAGTTTTCTCTAAATTGTATGTGCACCTTCTCCAAGGCCTCAGTTGTCTTTCGAATTCCTTGAGACACCTCGAATAGAGTGGATATCCCTTAAGATATCTACTACGGAATTTCCAACCAGATGAACTTATTGGACTTGTGCCACAGAAACATTGAACGGTTTTGGAAACGAATAAAGGTATGACTAGTTAACAGCTACTATTATTTTTTTCTTTGTTACAGAATATTGTATGTTATGTGTGGTTGCTTACTGTCTTGCTTTTATATGTATTGAGCAGTATTTTTGCAAGTTGGAGTTCAGAGATACCCAGACTCCTCAAGTTGGACATGAAGTCTGTGGTCAAATTCTACCATTCTCGAAACATTGTTTGACCACCTCAGACTTCACAAGCGTTCACAATCAAAAGCCATGTAAAACTTTAGTTGGATTCATCAATCCCTTGGAGATCTCAAAAGACATATTGTCCTGAATCTTAAAGACTGCAAAAGTCTTAAGAATCTGCCAGGTAAAATCAAAATTGAATCTCTTGAAACTTTTATTCTTTCTAACTGCTCAAGTTTGTTGATGCTTTAGCTCGATGGGACTGCCATTGAAAGACTACCTTTGTCAATTGAATGCCTAAGTGGCCTTGCTTCTTTGGATCTAAGCAACTACAAATCTCTTGCTTGTTTTCCAAGCAACTACAGAAATCTTATCTTTCCGGATGTTTGAAAGTTGAAACTTGGCAGAAGAAAAGTGTGGGGGAGATAGAGTGTTTGGAGGAGAATGATGTGAGTAGTACTGCTGTAACAGAACTTCCATCCTCCAATTGATCTTTTAAAAATATTAAAGATTCAATTTCTAATTGATGTGAATGGTGAAGTGGTTCGGGGATCTTTAAATAAGTTATTGCCTTCCAGATTTATGCAAAGAGTGAATACAAAACCAATGAGTTGTAGAATGGTGAATGACCCCTCTGCTCTTAATTCTGCATTCATTATTTTATGGTGACCCTCACTCTTGTTTTTATCACAGCTTTGTTACTGTATAAGATAATCCTTATCTTTGGAGCATAGTGATAGTGGACTCATCAGAAACATATATTTTCTAAGCAATACTATAATTTTACTCGCAAGACTAGCATTCTGGTACTTAAGAGGGATTCCTTTCGATAAGAACCTAAAGAGATCGCATTGTTGGACCATCCCGCAATGTGATCTAATGATTTGAACCATCCAAATTTTAGGTCCTCATTTAAAAATGAACAAAATTGGAACTCTTTTGACTATATGATTATTTCGGTTTTGTTGGGGAAACCTGAAATGTAAAATTTTTATTTCATTTTATTTTGGTGCAGTGTCAGGCCTAAGCCCAAAAAAGAACATTTATTAGAAAATCAAAGCTATATATTTTTTTTTATCAGCCCTTGTTACTATATTCAGGTGGCGGGCCATTCCTAAATATTGTATGGATGATAACTCGCAAGTTGAAATAAGAAGACAGTAAAGAATCACGCATACATTCGGATTGCATCAGAATCCAAATCATATAAGCTTTTAAAAAAGTATTGTAAGCTTTTTCCAGAAAGATGCCATTCTCCTTTTCTACCTTTGACCAAAAACCATATAAGCTTTTAAAAAAGTATTGTAAGCTTTTTCCAGAAAGATGCCATTCTCCTTTTCTACCTTTGACCAAAAACGTGTAACTGTGTAAGTGCATCCATTCCTCTTTAATCACCATCACACAACACAATCCCTCATCAAATGAATTAAATGATTGCAGTTTGCTCTTCAATTATTCATCAGCTGCTAGACTGCTAGTAATTAATTCACAGATCTCAAGCCAAGCTAAAGGAACTTGGGACCCAAATTCCAAATTGCCAAGAAACCCAGGTAAATTACCTCCATCTAATTATTTCCAGCCTAAGCTATTTTTGCTTCTTTAATTTACATCTCTGCATATACATATTTTTCTGATTTGCTCTTTCATTCCTTTCAAACTTAAGTCTTTTCTCTAATTAATATTATTGGTGTCAATGATGTATTGTTAGCTTGAGAGGCATCCAAGTACTAAAGCCTAACATGAGAGTCATCAAAACTTCTAATCAAAATAATCAAATGTGAATAAAAATGCTTAATTTTGGTATTCCTCATTCACAACCTCCTTGCTGTACGTAGATGTCATACTACAGAATAATATATGCATTTTTCAGCTGCTTCTAAATGTTTTACTGTCTACAATATATGAATGCACTATCCATCGTGTTCTGATTAGGGTATATTCTTTCTAGTTTAGAAGGATGACAACAACCAAAAAGTTCACAAGGAAATCATTCATATTTTCTATCTTCTTAATTTGCAGTAGGAAATCCACAAAAATTGTTTGCTCTCCATGCCAGTAGCAAGCGATGATATAAAAACCATTCATATTCTTGTAGTCCTTGGACACAATTTTCAATAAATAGTCACAAACAAGAAAGTTGGTTCCAATGGCAATGAGCACACATGGAATGTCTACACCTTTCCCTTCTTCAACTCCTCAATGGAAATGGAAATATGATGTTTTTATGAGTTTTAGAGGTGAGGACACCCGGAAGGGTTTTGCAGACCACTTATACTCTGCATTGGAACAACAAGGAATAATCACTTTCAGGGACGACCCTGAACTTCAAAAAGGGAGAGCTATTTATCCAGAACTTTTGACTGCAATTGAAGAATCGAGATTTGCTCTCATTGTTCTCTCTCAAAATTATGCATCGTCAACGTGGTGCTTGGAAGAACTTTCAAAGATTCTTGAATGCATGGAATCAAGAAAAACAGTGATGCCAATTTTCTATGATGTCAATCCCTCTGATGTACAAAAACAAACTGGGAGTTTTGCAAAAGCCTTCAGTAAACATGAAGAAAGGTTTAACAATGACACAGAGAAGCTGCAAAGGTGGAGATCAGCTTTAAAACAAGTGACAAATATCTCTGGGTGGAATTCAAAGGACTGGTATACATTACTTATTTCTTTCTTTCTTTCTTACTTTGAAAAGTTAGAAACAAAATGGAGTTTAATGTATGAGGAATGGAAATAGATCAGCCAATTATATTTGCACGGTTTATTGGAATCAGATGAACTTTTGATATTGCAATACTTAACAAAACAGGACTTTCGTTTTTGTTTTTGTTTTTGTTTTTATTACCTTAAAATACATTTGGACGTTGGCAGATGACTAGTCTGAAGCTAAATGTCGTTAGAAGAATAGAAAATAATTATTGAATACATTGTAAAGATGCTGACTAGATTTCAGGTCCCCATAAATACATCTCTACATGCTGTTTCTTTGTGCATTTAATTGTTATTTCATACAAATAACATGCTTAATTTTTTTTTTTCTTATCTATTTTTATTGTAGGTACGAGTCAAAGCTCATCAAAGATATTGTTGAAGTTATATGCACAAAATTGCAACCTACATTATTTAGTTCTCTGGAGAATTTAGTAGGAATTGATTCAACATTGAAACAAATCAATTTGCATTTAGGTGCAGGGGAGGATGACGTTCGCTTTATTGGAATATGGGGGATGGGCGGCATTGGCAAGACAACTACTGCCAGAGTTGTCTACGAGAGAATCTCTCGTGAATTTGAATGTAGTTTCCTTGTCACCGATGTTAGAAATATGGTTGAAAAAAGTGGCCTGGTTAACCTACAAAAGCAACTTCTTTCTGGTCTATGGAGGAAAAAGGATGACATATTTGACATCCATCAAGGAGCCACAATAATAAGCAGGTTCTTACGTCACAAAAAGGTTCTTCTCATTCTTGATGACGTGAACCATCTAGACCATTTAAAATATTTGGCTGGAAATAAAATGTGGTTTGGTCCTGGGAGTAGAGTTATCATTACAACTAGAAATGAGCATTTGTTAGTGAGACATGGAGTGGAGAGAAGATTGAAGATTGAGAGACTAAATTGTGATGATGCTCTTAAGCTTTTTAGTTGGAATGCCTTTAAAAAGGATCACCCAGAACAAAATTATCTTGATCTGTCAAATGAAGTTGCGAGTTATGCCCGAGGTCTTCCATTAGCTCTTGAAGTCTTGGGATCTTTTTTGTATGGGAGAGGTCTAAGTGAATGGAATTGTGCGTTGAGAAAACTAGGAAAAGTTTGTAACCCGGAAATTTTTGACATACTTAAGATTAGTTATGATGGTCTAGATGAGGAGGAGAAGAAAATATTCCTAGACATTGCATGTTTCTTTAACAGAGAGGACAAAGATCAAGTAATAAAAATACTAACCGCTTGCGATCTTTCTGCAATTATTGGAATAAATGTCCTTATCGAGAGATCTCTCCTAACTATTTGGAATGAAATGCTATGGATGCATGATTCTCTACAAGAAATGGGTCGGGAAATTGTCCGCCGAGAATCTAAGGAGCTAGGCAGGCGCAGTAGGTTGTGGCTATATGAAGATATCAATTATGTCTTAAGCAAAAATACTGTAAGGCATTTAAGTAGAAGAATAAGCTGTTATTTGTTAATTAACAAGTTACTGTACTAACCCTTTTTCCGGAGTTATGAGGTTCATTATTATATATTCTTGTTTAATAGGGAACAGAAGTTGTAGAAGGCATAGTTTTGCGGTCAAAGGATGAGCCAGGAGTAAATGTGGATGCGAGGGCCTTTTCAATGATGAACAAATTGAGATACCTTGAGATTAATAATGTGGTCCTCTCTAATGGGCTTGAGTATCTTCCCAATAGTTTAAGAATTCTTGAATTGGTTGGATATCCGTTAAAATCTTTCCCATCACATTTCAACCTAGAGAAGCTGTTAGAACTCAACTTGTGTAATAGTTGCATTAAAAATTTTCGGATGGGAATAAAGGTACATATCCTGTTTCTTATTTAATCGTTTGGTACCTATAGAAGTTGTTAAATCATTGAAGCTAATTTTCTATGCTTTTACTTGACAGCCTTTATACTATTTAAAAACCATCAACCTCAGTCACTCTCTAAATCTTGTGAACATCTCAAACTTTAAAAGTATGCCAAATCTTGAGCTTCTGATTCTTGAAGGATGCATACAGCTGCGTGAGGTTGACCAGTCAATTGAAGTGCTTGAAAGACTTACTTTGTTGAACTTGAAAGATTGCAGAAACCTTGTGGGCCTTCCCAACAGTGTATGTGGCTTAAAATCTCTCAAAGTTCTTAACCTTTCTGGTTGTTCAAAGTTTGAGAAACTGCCGAATGAGTTGGGCCTTGTAGAGTGTTTGGAGGAGCTTGATATGAGTGGAACTGCTATAAGTGAAGTGCCCTCCTCCCTTGGTCTTTTAAAAAACCTTAAAGCATTGTCTTGTCATGGATGCAGACAATCACCTAAATGGTGGAATATGATCTCCAACCCTTTTCAGTTATTGCTAAAAAGAAGTCTGGTTCCGGCACCATTGTCGTTGTCTTCGTTATCTGGTTTGAATTCTTTAACAAAACTGAATCTAAGTGACAGCAATCTTTTGGAAGGAGCAATCCTCGATGATCTCAGCTGCTTGTCCACATTAAGAAGATTAGATCTAAGCAGAAACCAATTTGTTAGCCTACCCAGCTTTTGTCAACTTTCTAGACTCCAAGATCTTAACTTGCAGTATTGCCCCAGACTTCAAGCATTGCCAGGCCTTCCATCTGGTGTAGATGTTGAGGTTTCTGACTGTATATCATTGGAAACATTGTTCGATCCAATAAAACAATGGAATTCTGCGAGAACAGTTTATTGTCTTAACTGTCCCAAACTGGTGGAGAAGCGAGACATTGAGAGTTTGGCACTTCCATCCCTAATGCAATACCTTCAGGTTCTCTCTCTCTCTCTCTCTCTCTCTCTCTCTAGTTCTCGTAACATTGTGGTTTTGTGGTACAGGATTACAAATCTGAATCTGATATTTTTCAATTTGCTGCTCCTGCAAATGAAATTCCTGAGTGGTTCAATCATCAAAGTGTGGGATCATCAGTAAGTTTAGAGCTGCATCCAGGTTGGTTAAGTGATAAGTGGATGGGATTTGCCATCTGTGCTGTTTTTGAAATCCATGAAAAACCTTTGTCAAAAGCTTACCTTTGGTGCAAATTGAGAGTCAATGGAGAAGAATGGTTTCCTAGGCCTGGCTTCGGAAATGGCATTGTGCCAGCTCACCTGTGGTTAGTCTATCTGCCTTATAGATATTATGATCAAAGGGAGTGGCAGGATATCTACTATCAGCTTGAATTTTCATTTGTGTTCTCAAAAGGGGTAGTGGGGGAAGTAAACAAGTGTGGGCTCCGTATGGTATATGAGGCGGAGTTAGAGGCAAAGAGCAATGTTAGCATTTCAGAGGCGTTAGAATTCCCTGATGCTAATGTTGTTGTAGAATGTGTCAGTGAACAAGGTACATGTTTCGACCATAAAAACAAAAAAAGAAGGTATACGTAACTGGAACTGGACTTGGATTTCCAAAGTTATTGAATATGGTGAACAGATTTTTGCCTGAGCTGCCATGATTGGGCTTGATTATGATGAAATTGTTTGACAGAATGATCATGTCTAATGAAGTCGTTTGGAATTCAATGTTAATTGGTTATTCTACAAATGGTCATGGAATTGAAGCACTAGCTTTTTTCAATGAAATGAGGCTTACTGGTGTGGAACCCAATGAAATTACATTTACAGGGGTTTTGTCTGCCTGTGATCATTTGTGGGTTGGTTGAAGAAGGAAACAAATGGTTCTATAAGATGAAACATGACGATCATATTGAGCATTGAACACTAGTCATGTATGATTGATTTTTGAGGAATTAAGCAATGAATGTAGTTACTTGGCCAAAAAAAAAATGCAATGAATGTAGTTGAAGAGATGCCTTGTAAAGCAGACACAAGCTTATTGTCATCAGTCTTGAAAGGTTGTTTGGCTCATGAACACAAGGATCTTGAAACAAAAAAAAATGAATGAGTTTCCATATCATTATCATGATTAACAATAGGAATGATGATGTAAGCATTACTATACTTGTATGCAGTAAATTAAGCCATTTATTAGTTTCATTTACCATTCAGACTCCATGAAAATCTCAAAGAATAGCGAAAATGCCCAAATATGTGTAGTTTGTGGTTTACCATACGCATTTCTAATCTTTGCAATGTTCCTAAAACCCAGAGTTACCCAACCCAAGCCAGTATGAATGTAAACTTGGAATTATAGAATCCTTGAAATCATGGCTTGACTAGCTATGATTGACGCCAAAACAAGCACCACAAAAATTGGGCAATATGAAGATCTTGCAGCACAACTAGTATATAATCCCCTCAATTATAGTAGTAAGCTTATCAACCAGGTATTGAAAGAAGCACATATAAAAGAAGATGATATGGTACATGAAATGGCCAATTTGAGAACTAGGTAAGCGGCCAAGCATGAACTTATTTGAATAGATCGAACTCTGAAATGGCCAATTAGTGCTTCATTTCTAGCATTGTGAAACTAATTCTTTGTCATAAATATTCCACTTATCAAAAATAAATATGATTTGTTGTGCAACATGAATATTGGAACTGCGCTCTTATATTCTTTTTATACGAAACATACTTTTATTTGTAGAAAACAGAAAATATAACATAGTGGATAAAATATCGCATTAACACTAAAGATTAAAAAAAAAAATAGAAAATAAAATGTAGTACAAACAGATCATTTAACAGAACATAAACCATCACTGCCACCAAGGAAAATCAAAGTTTTTTTTCTAGTCCACCAAAAGAATCACTTATTTCCTGTGAATTTAGAATAAGGAAGATGTTTTTAAAAGGACTTAAACTTTGACCTCTATGTTGATTCAGAAATGTATATTATGAGTTGTATCAATGTGTTTCATTAACTTTAATTTTGAAGCCAATTTGCCCACGTTACATTTTCCATTCAAAAAAGGACCATGTGTGTGAAGTGGTTTGACTTCTATAAACTTAATTGTATTACAAGTGGAATGACGACTTTACCCATGAAAAAGTAATTACATGAGTGGCATGTGATAACTTTTTGACGGAATTTGCAACCAAGTTGACGAAAGTGACATATTAGCATCTAAAGTAAAGTTGAGGTGTGAATTAGGGTTGGCCTACTTGGCCGAGACAAAAACTCCCCCTACACACCCGGGTTCAAACCCTCCCCCCTTCCTTTAAAAAAAAAAAAGTAAAGTAAAGTTGAGGAGATAGATTAATACAACTCGTAATTCATGTCTTGAATTGACATATGAAGCAAATTTTTAAGTTCTTTTTGAAAAATTTTCCCTTTAGAACATTAGCAACTGTTGGATCAAATTTGATGAAATTGTAGGGGGAAAGTTTTAGAAAAATGACTTCAACTATACCCATATTTTCAGTTGAAGATCTTGTTTTCACTTTGATTCAATCAAACACTATAATTAACAAAGTGTTTCAATCAAGGATAATCTGTCAATTCTGTAAAAAATTTCGTTAAAAAAATAATTAAAAAGATAATTACAAAAAATAAAACTAAAATAATTAAACAAATAAAACTAAAACAATTATAAAAAAATAAAACTGATTAAAAAAAGAACCCTAACCGCCCAACTCTCTCTTCTCTCTCTTCAACCTCAACTCTCTAGCCTTCATTCCAGGGGGAGGGGGCGCTGCTCCTTGGGCCTCTCCCTGGCCGCTCTTCTCCCTCTTGCCTCTTCCCTTGGTGTCTTCCCTTGGTGTTGTCTTTCCCTTTTTAGTATTTTTGTTTTTTGTGTGGATCGCAGGTGGTTCGCTCTCTGTGCGTGCATCTCATGGGTTGCTTGGCGACGAGGGAGATGCGGTCGTCGGCGGTGCTGCTTGCAGATCGAGGTGTCCCTCCTTTTCAAGGGTGATAGGTATTTTTGAGATGCCTAAAAGAAAAGACAAATAAAAAACTCAAATTGAATTACTCGCAAGCGCACAAGTCCGTAGTAGAATAGAATTACGCAAGTACGAGGTCGAACCACAGGGATTGGTTAATCAACTCACTTAAACGAAGATGTTGAAGTTAACAGTAAATAAATTTAATTGAATATGGGCAAAGCAATACAATAAACTTAATTTCACACTGGGAATAACGATAGCAATCACTAGAATAAAATACTAGAGCACAGAATCCACCACCAAAAATCCTATCTAACTTCTAGTCACCTTATCTTCAGTTCACTTAATTAATAGTGTTGGCTATCCTATTAGACACGACTTGCCTATGGTATTTAGAACAAATCTATTACTTTCACATGCAAGTTGCCTATGGTATTTAGAACAAATCTGTCATGCAAAAGAGTCTTTCGAGTTCAGAGAATTTAATAACTAACCATGCACACCCCAAGAGTATGGTATTTACCCAAGGCATATACAGACCTTATCCACACGAAGCTAAACCCAAACCCTGTATGGTATCTACAGAAGTTTGCATCAATTAACTCAATTAACAACCCAGATGGTGATCAAATATCCATGTAATTATTCAAGTATAAATCAGTGAATAATAATCCCACTATCAAGAAAGCAACCAAAGACAAAGTAACAATAAAACTAGATTATCATCTTAGGGCTTCATCCTGCCCTAGCAATTATTTAGTTACACAAATCCATTAAGAAAAATCAATCAAAATCATAACAAAAACCACCCAAACTGCCTACTGCTCTTCTCAAGGTGGCGTCCTTCTCCCAGCCAACGTCTCCAGTCCAAGCCTTCTTCACGCCCTCGCCAAGAACTCCCCCTTGGCCACGCCTCTGCCCTCTTATATATCCTCCTCTTTTTCAGCAAGCAATCCTCCTTTTCTAAGGAATAGGCTGCGGCACCACTAGGAAACAGGGGCTGACTTGGAGTCCTTATTTCATTAGGAGAATCACCTAGCCTTGTCAGCAAATATCCATTCAAAAATTCCTCAGTGGTCCCAGCAAACTGAAAGTATAGAAAACAAAGCAATAAGTCCTTATTTAACCCAAAAACCTTACTAAAACCAACTAAAATAGGCTTAGAAACAGAGACATTAGACACCCATCAAATTCCCCCAAACTTAATTCCTGCTAGTCCTCAAGCAGAACACACAATAAACCAATTAAGACAGAACTAGTTAAAGACCCCAAATGTGCCTCAAAATTCCACTATGTTAACAGCTCAAGGAAATGACTAAGCATTGTAAGGGTTCTACACATGATGCCAAGATTAACAATATCTCACCATAGTCTTATTAAAGTGTGTATGTGAATAGCCAGAATCAGAACAAAAACTTGCACTCCAATAAGCACATGCGCACACACTTTACTCACAGCCACAATTTCATACCCCATAAGCGTGCTCTTTATATCATCTCTCCACTAATGTAAATAAATGCAACATCACAAGATCAAAAGGGCTTTTCAAAGGTTGTGGCACTGGATGGGGTATTTGGCTAAGCGAAGACATGAGAATGAGAACATCAAAGTCTAGAGAACTAAATAAGCANTCAAGTGATACTAAAACAAGTTCTAGAGTATGTATTGACATTAAAGTAGAATAACATATGCCTTTTAGAATAACAAGAACTTGCATTAACTTGGCAGAGTGCTCAAAAGAAAAATTTCGATCGACCATGAGAGAAATAGTTAACCAAATAATCAAGTGAGAACACAAACAATACCCAGCAATACCCATTTCGTCCAAAACAATAAAAGTAAGAATAATGGATAAACAATCAAGCAATTTCTTATCATCGGCATTGGGGCAAATTAAAATTGAACCAATAAAAGTAATACCCATTAAGAATCACACCCTCAAACCCATAAATTCCCCCAAACTTGAAATGAGCATTGTCCTCAATGAGAGACACAATCAAAACCACGGCAGAGAAAGAAACTAAACAGGGAGATAAGGGAAAGAAAACACCTGGTGGAGCTGTGCGTTGTGGAGGACGGCCAAGGAGTGGACCGAAGGCTCGGGTAGACGGCGTCGACGGCGCTGCTCAGATCGCGGAGGCGAAGGGCATGACCTAGCTTCCTCGCGTCCCCTCTGCTCCCCAAAATATCCAGCCAAGTGAAAAATATAACTGGGACTGAATAAAAGTGACCACCTCACCCATATAACCCATTAAACACCTGGTGGGCCACATGGGCCTCAAACTGAAACCCACCCCCCAGACTTCCTTCAACATGACTGTGGCCCGTGAAAACAGCCATCCTCGACCCAGCATAAACCTCTCGAGAGCATGTGCAGGTGAACACCACCGACTACCTCAGAGGCTCAAAGATGAAACGAAAATCCCTTGGGGCAGTAGAGCATGAACGGGCTTCTTCCAAATTGGAATTGGTGGTAGAAGTTTATGCCCCTCCCAAACTTTGAATTTTGTCCTCACACTGAAGGTAGCAACGAACAACTGAAAATTGAAAAAGAACAGAGTAAGTGCAGGAGTAACGACATAAAAAAAAACAAAAATTAAAAGAAAAACAAACAAAGAAATAAACAAGGGAATGCTTGGGTTGCCTCCCAAGGAGCGCTTAATTTAACGTCGTTAGCTTGACGTATCGAATGCTAAGGTGCTGGTTCGGCCAAAGGTAATGAGGACTTCTCAATGTTGAATGGTGATTCCAGGTAAGGCTTTAGGCGATGCCCATTCACTTTGAAGGTTGTTCCATTCTGAATATGTCTTACTTCTACAACACCATGTGGAAACACATGTACCACAACATAGGGACCATACCACCGCGACTTGAGCTTGCCTGGAAACAGGCGAAGTCTTGAGTTGAAGAGCAGCACTTTCTGTCCAGGAAAGAACTCCCTCCTTAAGATGGTTTTGTCATGAAAGAGCTTGGTCCTGTCTTTATATATCTTAGCATTTTCGTACGCATCATTACGAATTTCATCTAGTTCATTGAGCTGGAGCTTCCTCTGTTCACCAGCAGCACCATAGTCGAGATTGAGTTGCTTGACTTCCCAGAACGCCTTATGCTCAAGCTCCATATGAAGATGACAGGCCTTTCCATAAACTAAACGGAATGGGGACATGCCAATTGGTGTCTTATAGGCTGTCCGATATGCCCACAGCGCATCATTAAGCTTAAGGGACCAATCCTTGAGGGAAGTACTCACTGTCTTCTCTAAAACTCTCTTTATCTCTCTATTGGAAACCTCGACTTGGCCGCTTGTTTGTGGGGGTATGGTGT
>QANW01004475.1:1234956-1324343 GCA_003254865.1 Dryas drummondii | reverse complement strand
TACCCATTTGGAAACGTATTCCACAGCCACTAAAATGTATTCATTGCCATATGAAGAGGGAAAAGGCCCCATAAAATCCACCCCCCAGACATCAAACAATTCAATTACTAAAATCCCATGCTGAGGCATCTCATTGCGAGTAGAAATATTTCCCACTCTTTGGCACCGATCACAAGCTGAACACCATGTGTGAGCATCTTTGAACAAGGAAGGCCAATAAAAACCACTCTGTAGGATCTTTGCTGCTGTCCTTTTTGAGCCGAAATGGCCTCCACATGCATGATCATGTGCAAATTGTAGTATGCTCGCTTGTTCAGTAGCTGGCACACACCTCCTTATCATCTGATCAGAGCAATACTTATAGAGATATGGTTCATCCCAGAAGTAGAACTTGACGTCATGGAGAAACTTCCTTCGTTGCTGGGTACTTAATTCAAGAGGCATCACCCCCCCAGCCAGATAATTGGCGATGTCCGCATACCATGGGGTGACATGTTGGACCGCAAACAACTGTTCGTCGGGGAAACTCTCACGCAATGGCACAATGGTGTCTTCATTTTCATGAGTGTGAGTTAGACGGGAGAGATTGTCGGCTACCACATTCTTTGCACCCTGCTCATCCCTTAATTCGACATCAAATTCTTGTAACAATAACACCCACCGAATGAGCCTTGGTTTTGCATCTTTCTTGGACATAAGGTACCTTAATGCTGCATGGTCAGTATAAACAATGATCTTAGAGCCAAGCAAATAGGACCTAAACTTCTCAAGCGCAAAAATGACAGCGAGCATCTCTTTCTCAGTAGTGGAGTAATTTAGTTGTGCATCGTTCAAGGTTTTTGAGGCATAAGAAATAACATGTGGCAGCTTGTCCCTCCGCTGTCCTAAAACAGCACCCACTGCGTAGTCACTAGCATCACACATTAATTCAAATGGGAGGCCCCAATCTGTATCATAATCGGAGCAGAAGTAAGAAGAGATTTCAAGGTAGTGAAAGCATGTAAACATGATTCATCGAATTGAAACGGAGTGTCCTTAGAAAGCAGGTTGCACAAAGGTCGGCTGATTTTGGAAAAATCCTTAATAAAACGCCGATAAAAACCTGCGTGTCCTAAGAAGGACCGGACAGCCTTGACTGATGTGGGTGGTGGCAGATTGGCAATTAAATCAATCTTCGCCTTATCTACTTCTATCCCGCGACTTGAAACCAGGTGTCCTAACACAATTCCCTGTTTCACCATAAAATGACATTTTTCCCAGTTGAGAACAAGATTAAATTCCCTACACCTTTCCAAAACCATCTTCAAATTTCCGAGACAATTGTCAAAAGAGAAGCCGAAAACAGAAAAGTCATCCATGAAAATTTCAATTATTCTTTCGACCATATCGGAGAATATACTCATCATGCATCGTTGGAATGTAGCTGGAGCATTGCATAGGCCAAATGGCATACGCCGGTAGGCAAAGGTACCATAAGGGCATGTGAATGTAGTTTTCTCTTGGTCTTCGGAAGCGATAGCAATTTGATTATAACCTGAATATCCGTCAAGAAAACAATAATGCGAGTGTCCGGCTAACCTTTCCAACATTTGGTCAATAAATGGCAAGGGAAAATGATCTTTCTGGGTTAAGGAGTTCAACTTCCTGTAATCTATACAGACTCGCCAACCTGTTTGCATTCGAGTGGGCACCAATTCTCCATTTTTGTTCTCAACCACTGTGATTCCTGTCTTCTTTGGTACAACTTGGGTAGGACTAACCCACTGGCTGTCAGAGATGGGGTATATCACGCCGACGTCTAAAAGTTTGAGTACTTCTTTTCGGACTACCTCTTTCATGTTTGGATTCAAACGCCTCTAAGCTTCTATGGTGGGCTTCGACCCTTCTTCCAAAAAAATCCTGTGCATGCAAACTGCGGGACTTATACCCTTGATATCAGCAATGGACCAGCCAAGAGCTGATTTATTTTCTCCTAGAAGCTGCAGCAATTTCAGTTCCTCAGTCTTGCTCAAGTCTGATGCTATAATCACTGGCAATGTGTCAGCTTCTCCCAAAAATGCATACTTCAAGTGAGATGGTAACGACTTGAGTTCTAATACTGGTGGTTTAATTATGGAAGGTACAGCAGATGGTGGTGGCGTGCCAAGAGGTTCTACAGCTTGTCTCCATCGCGGCGCTGCAACGGGTGTCGCCTCAAGTGCAGCCACTACCTCAAGTGTCTCATCCTCAACAAATTCTTCAAACTCAGAACACGTAAGGCACGTCTCCAGCTCATCACTAGCTGAAGAAATCAAAAATTGAGCATGTATAATCGGGTCAAGAATATCCACGCGATGACACTCCTCCACATCACTGGGTTTTTTTAAGGCGCCAAACATTCGAAACTCCACTGATTCACCATCAATTCTGAGCTTAAGAGTACCTTGCTGCACGTCTATTAATGCACNTCATATGGCTTACCACTCCTTAAAGTCCGGACAACCTTAGCATGCTCTAATCCTCTTGGATTCGGTTCAGGCTGGCTAGGAAGTCTACCTATCCCCCTTTCAGTCAAAGTAGAAGCTAGTTGGCTTACTTGTGTCTCCAGACTTGCTATGGCTTTGGTGTTAGCTTGCTGGCCTTTTTGAGACTCTTGGAACATTTGTTGCATCTGAATTTGATTTTGCATAAGCTGCTGCATCATGTCTTCCATAGCTAGCTTCTTCGGCTCTACTGGAGCTTGAGACTGTTGAAAGGGAGGGTTACGTGGAGCTTGTGATTGATTATTGTTGCTCCATGAGAAGTTAGGGTGATACTTCCAGCCAGGATTATATGTGTTTGAGAATGGGTCAGTCCTAACATTTCGGTTGTAGGAATTCACCAAACTTGCTTGTTCTTGTACGAACTCCGAAAAATCAACCCCATTAGAATAAGAGATCGTGGCATGACCAATGACATCGCAAATAGCGCAGATTTCTTGTGATGGCGTCCTCCCATTCATAGCAAGTAACGCATCCAATTTGCTGGCAATGGAATCAACCTGCACCTTTGAAGCAAAAACATTCGAATGGTTACTCTCATTCACTCCAGCACACCTTTCTCTTGCATCAGAATGTTGTGTTTCCATTGCTAGGCTGTCAAACAGAGTTTGACATTCAACTGTGGTCTTATTTTTAATGGATCCACCTGCATAGTTATTTACTGCAGCCTTACTAGAAACGGTCAGTGCCTTATATAATATACGCATTAAAACAAGGGAAGGCAAACCATGATGAGGGCACTGAATTAACAAATTATTAAATCGCTCCCATGCCTCAGAAAACGACTCATCTGCCTGTTGACTGAATTGCATGATCTTGTCCCTTAATGCATCGGTTTTCTGGGCTGAGAAAAACTTCTCCAAGAACTTGTTTTGAATCTCAGTCCAGCTAGTTAGTGATCTCGGCCTCAAAGAATTCAGCCACATCTTTGCCTTGTCCTTCAAAGTGTAAGGAAAGATCTTCATCCTTAAGTGCTCCTCTGTGACTCCTTCTGTCAAAGGCATATTAGAAACCATGTTAAAAATGTCGCGAATATGAACTAATGGATCTTCATTATTTAAACCATGAAAGGAAGGAATCATGTTAAAATGAATATTTTTTAATTCATAATTCTTGGTTGCCGCAGGGAGAATTATGCTGGATGGTAATGTCGGAATTGTTGGGATGTCAAGGTCTCCCATTGTCTCATTGGGTACAAGAGCCATCTTTTCCTCCTTCTGACGAACCTTCTCTCTCTATCCTCTCTACGTTTCTTGCGAATTTCCCTGAGCTTTTGTTCAATCTCTGGCTGAAATTCTATAAGTTCACAACCCGAAGATCGTGTACCAGTCATCCACCATACAAAGGACAGTTTAATGAATTGAATAAGACGCAATCCCCGGCAACGGCGCCAAAAACTTGATAGGTATTTTTGAGATGCCTAAAAGAAAAGACAAATAAAAAACTCAAATTGAATTACTCGCAAGCGCACAAGTCTGCAGTAGAATAGAATTACGCAAGTACGAGGTTGAACCACAGGGATTGGTTACTCAACTCACTTAAACGAAGATGTTGAAGTTAACAGTAAATAAATTTAATTGAATATAGGCAAAGCAACACAATAAACTTAATTTCACACTGGGAATAACGATAGCAATCACTAGAATAAAATACTAGAGCACAGAATCCACCACCAAAAATCCTATCTAACTTCTAGTCACCTTATCTTCAGTTCACTTAATTAATAGTGTTGGCTATCCTATTAGACACGACATGCCTATGGTATTTAGAACAAATCTATTACTTTCACATGCAAGTTGCCTATGGTATTTAGAACAAATCTGTCATGCAAAAGAGTCTTTCGAGTTCAGAGAATTTAATAACTAGCCATGCACACCCCAAGAGTATGGTATTTACCCAAGGCATATACAGACCTTATCCACACGAAGCTAAACCCAAACCCTGTATGGTATCTACAGAAGTTTGCATCAATTAACTCAATTAACAACCCAGACGGTGATCAAACATCCATGTAATTATTCAAGTATAAATCAGTGAATAATAATCCCACTATCAAGAAAGCAACCAAAGACAAAGTAACAATAAAACTAGATTATCATCTTAGGGCTTCATCCTGCCCTAGCAATTATTTAGTTACACAAATCCATTAAGAAAAATCAATCAAAATCATAACAAAAACCACCAAAACTGCCTACTGCTCTTCTCAAGGTGGCTTCCTTCTCCCAGCCAACGTCTCCAGTCCAAGCCTTCTTCACGCCCTCGCCAAGAACTCCCCCTTGGCCACGCCTCTGCCCTCTTATATATCCTCGTCTTTTTCAGCAAGCAATCCTCCTTTTCTAAGGAATAGGCTGTGGCACCACTAGGAAACAGGGGCTGACTTGGAGTCCTTATTTCATTAGGAGAATCACCTAGCCTTGTCAGCAAATATCCATTCAAAAATTCCTCTGTGGTCCCAGCGAACTGAAAGTATAGAAAACAAAGCAATAAGTCCTTATTTAACCCAAAAACCTTACAAAAACCAACTAAAATAGGCTTCGAAACAGAGACATTAGACACCCATCAAAGGGTTTAATCCTTTTTTTAGATTTTTTTTTTGCTAGTTTTGATCCAGTTTCGAGGCTGGTGGTGTTGGTGGTATCAACCGTACTTGGATAGGGGAGGTTGAGGTGGTTATGGCCCTTCCTCTTACCGACATTACCTCTCCACAGCAGGTTGATATATTGGTTTTCCTGCCCGGGATTTGCTTTGGTGGCTGGCTTTCTTTCCTCTTTGCTTGTGACTGTTGCTCGTGTCTTGTGTCTCGGTTGCTCAAAGTTGGCTTGGGTTTGACTTTCGATATGCTCTCGTTTAATGCTTTAGGGGTTTGACATCCTAGTTTACAGTTGTTTGATCGGTTTGTGCTTCGGTCTTGTATCGGGGGCCACTCATTTACTTATTAGACTTGTATTGTGTTGTGGTCCTTTCCATAGTTGGGGGTCTTTTTCCCAACTTTGGTTAGAAGCACTTGCGCTTTTGGTTTGTAATTCCTCCTAGTTTCTTAATGAAAGTTTTTTATCGATAAAAAAAAAATAAAACTGATTAATTAATAAACTAAACTAAACTAATTAAACCCCTCCCCTCATCCCTGTCGCGCCCCTCCACCCACCGGCCGGTGACTCCTCACTCCCCTGGAAGCAGCGGCAGTGGCCCTTCACTGTCGCTTTCACAACAATAGCTACAACAAATGCTTACCTTGAATCTTAGTAATTCGTCCTCCACTGTCGCTTTCTCCAAAGCCAACCATCAATACCCCATTAATGCCTCATGTTCACTTCTCAACACAATCCAAATCCAGAGAAGCCTACACACCTCATCTGTTCTGCTCTGAAAACTTGAAACATGTTCCAAAGCCTCAAACTTCAATAGAAATTATGGCTACCAATTTGGATTTTTCTCAAAACCCATATCTAAGATCAAAGATTCTAGCGGAAACATCAGCCACTTAAGCCAAACTTGTGCATTCCCATCTGGGTGGGGGGACGTGACGGGGATGAGGGAGGGGTTTAGGACTGTGATGGGGAGAAGGTGGGGGGAAGGGGGAGGGTTGGGGCTAGGTGGTGGAAACTGGGTTGTTTTCCAAGGGGGTGAACTTGAGCTCGACCTAGATGGCAGAGTCGGGTTTCGGAGGCTTCCTGAAAGATCTGATAATTGGGAACCACCCGGAGATAGGTTCTCCGGACGCAATTTTTTGGGCGGAGATCGCAGCAATCTTGATTATCTGTGAGTCGAACATGTCGTTGTCTTTGACCTGGAACTCAAGGTTAATTATGGGGTGTGCCAGCGAGATTACGAAGTGCTCGCACCACTAGGGGTTATGCGCGTTCTTTATGAAAAAGGTCCAAATACAAAGATGTTATAGCTGATTCTACAATAACCAAGCATGTTTATATTATAATCCCTACCAATATCATGATCAGAATCCAAAACGTGCATTCAATTCACATGGTAAGCATCATCTTCACAAACTCCTCATAGAGAGAGATGAGAGAGAAAGTGAGGCAGAGAAAGAGGAGAGGGGCGGGGCTGGGTGGGGGAAGGGGGTGGGGCAGGGCTAGGTGGTGGAGGGAATGGTGGGTCGGCATGGTGCAAGGGGTGGTGGTGGGAGATGGAGGGAATTATTTATTTTTTATTTTACTTTCTAAATTCATTTAGTTTTATTTTTTATAATTTATTTTTAGAGGAAAAGACTTTTTTACCCTTACAAATTGGTCACATGACCCTCACGTGATCCATTTTAACGAAATTTTTGACAAAATTGATGAAATATCCTTAATTGAAAGACTTCGTTAATTATAGTCCTTGATTGAATCAAAGTGAAAACAAGATCATCAACTGAAAATAGGAGTATAATTAGAGTCTTTTTGCTAAATTTTTCTCAATTGTAGGTGCCAATGCTACCAATTAATGTAAACCAAATACAACATCATTGGTGCAAAAGTGTAGCCAGTTTTGCCAATTCCAACTATTGGAATGAATACATGGGTAACTAAAATTTCTTATGATATCCAAACAATCATATTTTTACAGGTAAATTACAATTTAATACTTCAACTTAACCTCATATTTCAAGTTAGTACCACAAGTTCAAAAAGTTGCACTTTTTATACCTCAACTTCGAATTTGTGTCAAATTGGTACCTTTGTTACTTATACCGTCAAGAAGTTCGTTATTCGCCTACGTGGTGCTGATGTGGACCACGTAAACTGCATACCTAGACACGACGTACGTCTCATCGCGAGGTTGGTTCCTGCCCAATATCATCACGTCAACACTTACCATGTCATTTCCCTCCAAGACTAGATGCCACGTCGACTGACATATAGCCATCTGGACTGACGCACATCCACTTAGATTGACACACATGTAAGTTTAATAAAAAAATTAAAGAAAATTCAAAACACATAATAATTAAATTAAAAAAAAAAAAAAGCAAATTACACGTAAGTATCTCATGTTTACACTGTTTTTCACATGAATACCTCAATAAAAAAAAGTTGCATAGATGTACCTCAACTACCATTTTTTGACACTTAGGTACCTAAGCCAACTTTTCCATCCGCTAGGTCGTTAACTATTTACGTGGCACACTGACGTGGCTTTAAAAAATATGACGTGGACAAAAAAATAAAATAAAAGTTAAAAATACAAATAATTATTAAAAACAAAAAAATTAATAATTAAATTAAAACAAAAAACAAAAAAATCTCTCTCTACCTCACCTCCGCCCACGCCCAGCCACCCTTCATTCTTGTCACCTCTTTCCCCGATCGCCGACCACCAACGTGGCATTCTATCCCTGCCCCTCACTTTCTCTCTCTGACTCACTCTCACTCTCCCTCTCCCCGAAAACCCAGCCCAAACCCAGCCCCTCCCCACCCCGCCCCGACCGCCGCCCTCCCCTTGCGTCCCTCCGAACCCAGCCCAACCCCCTGCGTTCAAATCTGAGAGAGAGAGAGAAAGAAAGAAAGTGACAGAGAGTGACAAAAAGAGAGAGAAAGAGTGAAAGAGAGAGAGAGAGAGAGAGAGAGAGAGAGAGAGAGAGAGCGTCAAAAAATAGTAGTTGAAGTATGTCTATGCAACTTTTTTTTATTGAGGTACCCAAGTAAAAAATGGTGCAAACTTAAGGTACCTACGTGTAATTTGCTTAAAAAAAAACTTCCACTTTTCATTATCGATATTAAAAGCCAATGCCATTCTCTATCTATTGAAAACCTAAAACCCTATATCCTGAACATACATAAATCATGAAAACCTTGGACCCGAAATCCCTAAATCCCTAAATCCTTAAATCAATTTGAAATTTCGAAATCAAAAAGTGAATCACGTGATAACTAGAAGATTGCGTACCTGGTTTAGGACCTAATCAAGACAACATGGCCTGGAGAATTCGTGTCGACGATGACTTTGATATTCCTATATATGGTAAGTAGCAAATCTCTGCGTATCTGATAATGGGTTTTTTTGACCCTTTTACATTTGTTCAGACCAAAATACCCCTTATATATCATATGTAGATCGCGCATTCGACAACTAGACCAGAATTCGATCATCTTTTTCTCCTCTTCTGGCAACCTCTCGAATTTGACAACTAGACCAGAAATTCAACCATTTACTTCTCCTTTTGCGGCGACGATGACAATCGTAGCTGATCAGAAAATTGAGAAGACGAGGAAGAGCAAAAAGAGGTTGTTCAAGTTCAAGGGGGTTCTGGGTTTTCAAATCTATACGACAATATTTTTTTATGGCAAAACAACCCACCACTACCATCTCATGATTCAACCCACCACCATACTCCACTTCCCCCACAAACCTCTCTCTCCCCTTCCCTCCCAACCCACTTAGAGCAAACACCTAGATGAGAAAATTTGGGTTGTCGCTCTCGACGGCTTTCGCTGTCCCACTCCTTATATATCTGGCCTCTCATAAAGCCGCAATCTTCGTCGTCCTCCACCACCAAAACATTTGTGGTGGTACGACGAATTAGCTACTGCAGGAACACAACTGTCAAAGTTTCGAAGGCAAATAAGGTGGAGGAGAAGAAAATGGTCGAATTTCTGGTTTATGTGTCGAATGTATGGTCTACATATGATATATATAAGGGGTATTTGGTCCGAACAAATGTAAAAGGGTCAAAAAATGCTTATTTGGGAGGGAATGGTCAAAAAAGCTTATTGTATGTTAAAAATGGTTATTGAATTAAATTATCCTTATTATTTTTGTGTTGAAACACTGCAAATACAAAATGCAAAAATTTTATTTTATTTTTAGTACAGTGTAAGCCTGTAAAGCCTAAGCCCAGAAAAGAAAATTTATTATAAATAAATGCTATATAGTTTTTTATCAGATTTGTTTTCCACGCGCAAATAACCATTTCAGGTGTGAATGGACCTTGTTTAAATATTCATTATTCAGGTTGCGGGCCATGCCTAAATATCGTAAGGATGATAATTCGCAAGTTGCAATAAGAAGACAGTAGATGTAAGTCATGTATTCGGATTGCATCAGCACCAAGTCATATAAGTCATCAGCTTTTTCCAGGAAGAAGCCCTTTTCCTCCTTTTCTACTTTTGACCAAAAACATTACATGTAAATGCATCCATTCCTCTGTAATCACCATCACACAACACAATCCCTCCACTCCCTTCTTTGGAAACCAATGAATTAAATGATTGCATTTTGCTGTTCACTTATTCATCAGCTGCTACTAATTCACAGATCTCAAGCCAACCTAAAGGAACTTGGGGCCCAGATTCCAAATTGCCAAGAAACCCAGGTTAATTAGCTCCATCTAATTATTTCTCTAATACCTAACTAACCTAAGCTATTTTTGCTTCTTTAATTTACATCTCTGCATATACATGTTTTTCTGATTTGCCCTTACATTCCTTTCAAAATTAAGTCTTATTGGTGCCAATGATATATTGTTAGCTTGAGAGGCACAAAATAGAAAGTGGATTCCAATGGCAATGAACGCACATGGAATGTCTACATCTTTCCCTTTTTCAACTCCTCAGTGGAAATATGATGTTTTTATGAGTTTTAGAGGTGAGGACACCCGGAAGGGTTTTACAGACCACTTATACACTGCATTGGAACAACAAGGAATAATCGCTTTCAGGGATGACCCTGAACTTAAAAAAGGGAAAGCTATTTATCCCGAACTTTTGACTGCAATTGAAGAATCGAGATTTGCTCTCATTGTTCTCTCTCAAAATTATGCATCCTCAACGTGGTGCTTGGAAGAACTTTCAAAGATTCTTGAATGCATGGAAGCAAGAAAAACAGCGATGCCAATTTTCTATAATGTCAATCCCTCTCATGTACGAAAACAAACTGGGAGTTTTGCAGAAGCCTTCACTAAACATCAAGAAAGGTTTAACAATGACACAGAGAAAGTGCAAAGGTGGAGATCAGCTTTAAAACAAGTGGCAAATATCTCTGGGTGGCATTCAAAGGACTGGTATACATTACTTATTTCTTTCTTTGAAAGTTTTAAAAAGTTAGAAACAAAAAGGAGTTCAATGTATGAGGAATGGAAATATATCAGCAATTATATTTACTTCTAATTTGCAATGCTAAACAAAACGGGACTTTTGTTTTGTTTATTACGTTACAATTCACATGGACGTTGGCAGATGACTAGTCTGAAGATAAATGTCATTAGAAGAATAGAAAATGATTATTGAATACATTGCAAATATGTTCACTAGATTTCAGGTCCCTTGATAAAAAATAGTAAAAGAATATATATGTTTACATTTTGTCTCATTGTGCATTTAATTGATATTTCATACAAATAACATGCTTAATTTTATTTTCTTATCTATTTTATTGTAGGTACGAGTCAAAGCTCATCAAAGATATTGTTGAAGTTATATGGACAAAATTGCAACCTACAAGTTCTCTGGAGAATTTGGTAGGGATTGATTCAAGATTGAAACCAATCAATTTGCATTTAGGTGCAGGGGAGGATGATGTTCGTTTTATTGGAATATGGGGGATGGGCGGGATTGGCAAGACAACTACTGCCAGAGTTGTGTATGAGAGAATCTCTAGTGAATTTGAATGTAGTTTACTTGTCACCGATGTTAGAAATATGGTTGAGAAAAGTGGTCTAGTTAACCTACAAAAGAAACTTCTTTCTGGGATATGGAGGAAAAAGGATGACATATCGGACTTTCATCAAGGAGCCACAATAATAAGCAGGTCTTTACTTCACAAAAAGGTTCTTCTCATACTTGATGATGTGAATCATCTAGACCATTTAAAATATCTGGCTGGAAATAAAACGTGGTTTGGTCCTGGGAATAGAGTTATCATTACAACTAGAAATGAGCATTTGTTAGTGAGACATGGAGTGGAGAGAAGATTGAAGGTCGAGGGACTAAATTATAATGATGCTCTTAAGCTTTTTAGTTGGAATGCCTTTAAAAAGGATTACCCAGAACAAAATTATCTTGATCTGACAAATGAAGTTATGAGTTATGCCCAAGGTCTTCCATTAGCTCTTGAAGTCTTGGGATCTTTTTTGCATGGGAGAGGTCTAAGTGAATGGAATTGTGCTTTGAGAAAACTAGGAAAAGTTTGTAACTCCAAAATTTTTGACATACTTAAGATAAGTTATGATGGTCTGGATGGGGAGGATAAGAAAATATTCCTAGACATTGCATGTTTCTTTAATGGAGAGGACAAAGATCGAGTTATAAAAATACTAACCGCTTGCGATCTTTCTGCAATTATTGGAATAAATGTCCTTATCGAGAGATCTCTCCTAACTGTTTTGGATGAAAGGCTATGGATGCATGACTCTCTACAAGAAATGGGTCGGGAAATTGTTATCCGAGAATCTCCTAATGAGCTAGGCAGGCGCAGTAGGTTGTGGCTTTGTGAAGATACCAATTATGTCTTGAGCAAAAATACTGTAAGTGATTTAAGTAGAAGAATAAGTTGTTATTTGTTAATATATTATGTAATAAGGTTTATAAGTGATATACCAATTGTTTCTTGAGTTATGAGCTTCATTATTCTATATTCTTGTTTAATAGGGAACAGAAGTAGTAGAAGGCATAGTTTTGCGACAAACGGATGGGCCAGGAGTCAATGTGGACGCGAGGGCCTTTTCAATGATGAACCAATTGAGATACCTCGAGATTAATAATGTGATCCTCTCTAATGGGCTTGAATATCTTCCCAATAGTTTAAGGATTCTTAAATGGGTCGGATATCCATTAAAATCTTTCCCATCACATTTCAACCCAGAGAAGCTGTTAGAACTCAACTTGTGTAATAGTTGCATTAAAAATTTTCAGATGGGAATAAAGGTTCGTATCCTGCTACTTATTTAATCTTTTGTTACCTATAGAAGTTGTTAAATCATGGAAACTAATTTTCTATGTTTTTACTTAACAGCCTTTATACAATTTAAAAGCCATCAACCTCAGTCACTCTCTAACTCTTGTGAACACCCCAAACTTTAAAAGTATGCCAAATCTTGAGCTTCTGATTCTGGAAGGATGTATACAACTGCATGAGGTTGACCAGTCAATTGGGGTGCTTGAAAGACTTACTTTGTTGAACTTGAAAGATTGTAAAAACCTTGTGGGCCTTCCCAACAGTGTATGTGGCTTAAAGTCACTCAAAGCTCTTAATCTTTCTGGTTGTTCAAAGTTTGAGAAACTGCCGATTGAGTTGGGCCATGTAGAGTGTTTGGAGGAGCTTGATATGGGTGGAACTGCCATAAGTGAAGTGCCCTCCTCCATTGGTCTTTTAAAAAACCTTAAAGCATTATGTTTACAAGAATGTAAAGGACAATCACCTAAATGGTGGAATATGATCTTCAACCCTTTTCTGTTATTTCTAAAAAGAAGTCTGGTTCCGACACCTTTGTCATTACCTTGGTTGTCAGGTTTGAATTCTTTAACAACACTGAATCTAAGAGACTGCAATCTTTTGGAAGGAGCAATCCTCGATGATCTCAGTTGCTTGTCCTCATTAAGAAGTTTAGATCTAAGCAGAAACCAATTTGTTAGCCTACCCAGCATGTGTCAACTTTCTAGACTCGAATATCTTAACTTGGAGTATTGCCCCAGGCTTCAAGCATTGCCAGGCCTTCCATCTTGTCTATATGTTGACGTTTCTAACTGTATATCATTGTATACATTGTTTGATCCATCAAGACAATGGAATTCAGCAATATCAGCAAAATGTGTTAACTGTTTCAAACTAGTGGAGAAGCAAGGCATTGAGAGTATGGCACTTCTATCCCTAATGCAATACCTTCAGGTGCTCTCTCTCTCTCTCTCTCTCTCTCTCTCTCTCTCTTTGTGTCTCTCTCTCAGTAGTTCTCTTAACATTGTGGTTTTTCGGTACAGGATTACAAACCCAAACCTGAATTTAATAGATTTATTTTTGTTGGTCCTGGAAATGAAATTCCAGAGTGGTTCAATCATCAAAGTGTGGGATCTTCAGTAAGTTTAGAGCTGCATCCAGGTTGGTTAAGTGATAAGTGGATGGGATTTGCTATCTGTGCTGTTTTTGAAATCCATGAAATACACCAGCCTTCGTTAGATGATTACTTTGTGTGCAAATTGAAAGTCAATGGAGAAGATTGGTTTCCTTGGCCTGGGTTGGTATATGACGTTGTGACAGCTCACCTCTGGTTAGTCTATATGCCTTATAGATTTCATGAAAGGGAGTGGCAGGATATGTACTATCAGCTTGAATTTTCATTTGTGTTCTCAAAAGGGGTAGTGGGGGAAGTAAACAAGTGTGGGGTCCGTATGGTATATAAGGCAGAGTTGGAGGCAAAGAGCAATGTTAGCATTTCAGAGGCGTTGGAATTCCCTGATGCTAATGTTGTTGTAGAATGTGTCAGTGAACAAGGTACAAGCTTCGACCATAAAAACAAAAAAAGAAGGTATACGTAACTGGACATGGACTTGGATTTACAAAGTTGTAGATAGTGTTGTGTTAAAATATCAGTGAATTGATGTGTGTATTTGATTGTGCTTTGATATCTTTAAGGACTTTGTTTGTGCATATGAGAAGCTTGTGTAATATCCACAGCGTGAAGATTTAGGATGCAATTCCCTAAAAATCTTAACGCTCAAGTGAAAGTGTTTTTCAATCCTTTTCCACATTGATAAAAAAAAGGGTAATAATGACAAAGTATTTCCATATTCCTTTTCATTATTTTAAAGTTTCATAATAACCCAATAGTTGTCATTTGTCGTATAAGGTTATTTTTTTAATTTTATTTATATTTTATCAAATGATATTGAAAAGAGGAAAATTCAAGAAAAGTTTTCGATACAAAATGTAAACCAGATGTTGCGTCATGGAATTCATTGATTCTTGATATGTTTGGAATAATGAAAACAATGGAACATTACTTCTCTTCAATGAAATGCCGACTAATGCCTAATGGTGTTCATGTAAATTCATTAACGCTTGCAAGTGTTTTGAGTGGCATTAGTATCTCAGGCATCCTCAAACATGCCGAAAAAATGCACACACATGCCTGCACAATTGTTAGTGGTATTCTTGATGCAATTTTAAATATATATATATATATATATATTGCACATCTGTCCTACAACTCATAATTTTTAAGAGAAAAATCTACAATAAGGCTAACACCTCCCACAACCTAGCTCGGTATCCATGTTTATCTCATTAATGTCTTCTTCCACCATTGCCAAGTATTTTTTTTGCTACGTCAAGATCTACCTCTGCATCAGCTAGCGTAGCCCTCTGCCTCTTAATTTCGTTCTCCAAAACATCTAAATCTTCCGATCACCTCTTAATTTCATTCTCCAAAACTTCTACATCTTCTCTCAGCCTTTTCATTCTCCCCGCCCTTTGTACGAACTTCTCCATACCAAGAACAGATTGAACATGAGGATCCAGCCAAGCCAAGTCAAATTTGAAGATTTTAAGCTCACCCCAGAAAATTTCAAGCCGTTCACAGGCGTCTAGGGTCATATCCATCACCTTTGTAGTCTTCAAAAAATGCAAAAGTCGACCCAAAGCAGTGAACACGCACATTCTGTAATCAATCGACTTTGCTTCTGTTGGCACTCAATGAAAGATGCCACGAACAAACTTCTTCTAGCAGTGGAACAAAAGCTTTCTCTATTAGGCCTACCACATTTGCACCGGCAAATGTGAACCAAAAACCCAAAATGGGTCACATTTGCCTCACACCCACTCACTGTGGGCCGGCAAAAAAGGAGCCAAAATGAGGTGTAACCCAAATTGTAACCCACTTCTGGGTCAGAGATGTGAATCAAATTCATTGAGACCCAAATGCTGGCTGGGCCCACCCACGTGAACGGAAGCAAGTATCCCACTTGCCTGGAGCCATAGTGACGTAAGACAGGAATTGTCTGGGATAGTGAAGAAGTGAAGGATCAGAGCATGCCAAGAAAGTGAGATGCACCAACGGTCCAAAATGGCTTGATCGTTGGTGATGAGCGGCCAGCAAGAAACGACCGTTGGGCCTTTTTTTTTTAACCCAGACCAAATTGTAGGGCCTTGATTAAAGGACCGTTGATTATCAACAGTCTAAATCGTAGCCAATTAGTTTTTTTAAAATAAATTATTTAAAAATTAAAAAAACACCCGGAATTTTTAAAAAAAATTTCAAAAAAATTCTCCAAACCCTCCAATAGCTATATTCTCAAATGGGTCTATATATATCATACAAGTTCATAGTTTTTCATTACAAACTACAACTTTGTTTATCAAATTTGCACAAATTTTTTTTTTTCTTTGTCATGGCTCCTAGAGGAAATGCTTGGAGGTAGCTAAAGATGAAGCCCTAGTGATGGCATACCTAGAGAGGTCTTCCGACGGTTGTCTTGGTACCGAAAATAGAGTCGATGTGCTTTGGGAACAAATTTATCAAATTTTCAAACGTAACATGGGGGGTGAAATCATTCGTAAGGTTGGTGGTGTTAAAGCACGATTCAAAGATATTGCATGTGATTGTATTATGTTTGCTCTTTAATTGTGTTTTTTATTTTGAATGTTAATCTTGTTTTAAATTATGTTTGCTCTTTAATTGTATCATTTAATTTGAATATCAATTTTGTTTTAAGTCATGTTTGCTATTTATTTAAGTCATGTTTGCATTTCCACCCAACATTGGATTCTCACTTATTGTGGTACAACTCCAATGAATGCATGCATGCTCTACAGTAGATAAGACTGATGCATGCTATCATTACTGCAGAACAGGCATACTGTTGAAAACGACTACTCAATCAAAGTGCATGAAATGACTACATCATCTTAAAGCAAATGAATGTGGACCATTCAATCCTTATCTCAAATGCATGTGGTTTCAATATAAATACCACTCTATTTACCATGTTACACTCAATCTTATTTCAGGATCATTTATCATTCCATAAACACTAAGATGAATCCTTTGTACGTGTATTCATCCTCCTCCTCGTCTTCGGACTTTGATGCTGAATAGGATAGGGAAAATGATGGAAGGGAGATGGTGGGTCAGTTGATCATGTCAATGGGTCATATTGTCGTCGCCGGACATCCAAGGCATGTTGGTACTTCTTCAAGTCACCGTTACACACACCGGAATCGAGAAGCCTCCCACGACAGTCATTCTTGAAGTTCGTGAGAGTCATCATTGAGTCTTAGGACCAGAGTGAAGGATCTGTAGGGCTATCATTCCTAAACCCCTTAAATCCATAAGCTCGGCCGTTGGGGTGGTGGGGACTTTCCCACATTTCTTCATTAGAGAAGGATCTGTAGGGCTATCATCAGTAGGCTTAATACAAACTTGTTCAGAACCTGGTGCATCTTGAAAGGGAGGCACCAGTTCAGAACATGGTGCCTCAGGTGCTGCTGAAGAGGGAGCTTGCACAGATTGGACATTTGAAGGCTCCCACCTTATATATATATATATATTTTAGGAAGGCACCAGTTCAGATTCTTCAGAACATGGTGTCTTAGGTGCTGCTGAAGTGTCTAAATCTTGCACAGAATGCACATTTAAAGGCTCCCGCCTTTTATATTGTTCATTTAAGAACTCCATAGTTGCAGAAACATCTGTTCCTTGGTCTTTGATCTTAATTGGGACATCAACCTTAACTTCAATAATACATACATCATTCACAAGATAACCTTTAATGCAGTCATAAAGCTCACTAGGAGGCATGAATGATGTATAGCCTAACTCGCTCTTGTTTTCTTTGAACTCTTGTCGAGAATTGCTTGTGAACCTAAATATCAAGGAATACAAAAATAATAATCAAGAATGCAAAGGCATCACTAGGTAATAAAAAAAAATAAAGGAGGTCTTCGACGTTGCTAAAGAAGAATTTGCTAATAAAACAAAGTGATGAAAAACACTTTCCAGATGAGGGTGGTTCACATAATTCCTTTGGTTTTTTACAAGTCTCAACTTCTCTCTATTTATGGTCTCTTAGTGCATGTTATACACTTGATCTTCTAATTGTAACATAATTTAAATTGATTCCATCCAGCTACACCCACAAATCTTGGTGAATCCCTTATTCTCCATGACCTTTCTCAATCTCCTGGCATCGTCCCATCTCTCAGAAGCATAAATGTTGGCAAGAAGAGTATAATATCTAGCTTTATCAGGCTCCAATTTAAAGCAATTCCAAGCAGCAATTTCTCCAAGCTCTACATTGTTGTGTAGCGCGCAAGCAAGAAGCAAAGCTCCCCATACCCCAACTTGAGGCTTCATCGGCATGCTCCTTATTAGCTCAAGCGCTTTGTCAAACTGTCCTGCCCTGCCTAAAAGGTCAACCATGATTCCATAATGATCGCCCGAAGGCACAAGTGCATGGTCATTCATGGAATTAAAACAATCTTTATTGTCTTAAATTTCACAAAATAATATAATAAACTATATTTTCATCTATATATATGTCCCCAATTTTATATACTCAATCACAATTATCTTTTCACTTTTCTCACATGCAACAACACACAGGCACAATAAATTGTATCTCCTATAAATTGCAACACCTCAAAGACATGCTTTATACTTCTTAAAAAATTACATATATGACTATAAAATTTATTAACCAAACTATGAAAACTAATTTCCAACTTCCTCTGTTTATACTTCTCATCCTCTATCTTCAGCTTATTGTCCCTCATTTATTGTGAGATCTTGCATTAATGTTATTTTTAACAATAGGTTAACTTCTCCTGTTATGCAAAGCTGCTTTTCATTAGTTACCTTTTCATCCTCTCTCTCTCTCCAGATTTTTATGCCTCATTGAAAATTTTTTTTTTTTTTTTTTTTTTTTTTTTCTAATGCTTCCTTACCCTGCATTAGTGTGAGATTTTTAGTTGAACTTCATTTTTATGCATGAATTAACTTCTACTGTTATGTAAAATTGAAGTAGAAGATACAAATATATAATAGAAAATATAAATTTGTTCGAGTAGCACATTGACAATAAGGCTGAGGCGTAGAAATCTCGCTCTCTTTAAGGAGATTCAAGCCCTCTGCGGTTTGGTAAGACCACGAACCGGTGCAGCAGATTAAACACTTTTGACTTGTCCTCTCCAAGATACAACAGCCCAACTCAAAATGTTGTGTAGCTCACACCAACCTGCACTAGTGGATGAGCCCAAAGCTCCACCAAGAGAACACCTTTCTTTGGCCAGAAAAAAAATAATTTGAGTTGTTTTGTCTTTTCAGTAAAAAAAATATAATCTCTATAGCTTATTAAAAAAAAGGAGATGAAATTATAGCCACTAATAATAACGACTATACCATAAAGATGAAAACCGTTACAACGGTTACATAATAAAGATGAAAACCGTTACACACTAATGACTACGGTTACACAAAAATTGAAGGGACTCATAAAACCTCCAAAATAAATCACTCAATTTATTACAAAAAATTAAAACATTCAATTAAAACATTAAAATGTTACAACAATCCCCCACTCATTTTAATATAAAAATTAAAGAAAAGAAATTATGCATCATGAAGGTGTGACCCTGCATTGAACCTTCATTAGTGAAACAATAATTTCTACTCCAGAGTTGATAGTGGTCTCAGACTTGAACTATCACTGCTTTAGGGAAATTAAGAATAATTGCTCACACATAATAATTCAGGTGTTAATTATGAGCTTTATTAGCTAGCACATTACAACCTTGTGCTGATCCCAATTTTTCATGAGTGCATTTGAGAATAAGCCCAATTCTCATCGAGAGCGGCCCCACTCTTACACTCACATAGGTAAAATATTTCAAGGATGTTGCAGTAACTATTACATCCCACTCATGTGAGCTATAGATTTTATTAAGAGTTTAAATAAATTCAACCTCCATAACGTTACAGGATATATGCACTTACACCATAGGGATGAGCAAAATAATTCATCTCTTACAGCCACCTTATGATTTGTTTTTTCCATTGAACCTAGTTCTTCCAGTTCTTAGGATCTCTAATCAACGGGTTGGGTGTCCTCATATATGCCTGATGAATGTATGGGCTTTAATCTCATCCCCCTCGATGTGTTCCAAACTCTTTCTCTTGCCAAGGCCTTAGTTAATAGATCTGCAAGATTATCATTCGATCTAATATAATTCACAGTAATAACAACACTTTTCAAATAATATCTCACAGTAATGTGCTTCCTTCTTATGGGTCTAGATTTACCATTGTAATAACAGTTATTCACTCTGCCAATTGCAGCAATGCTATCACAATTAATTAGAATAGGTGGTATTGGTTTTTCCCATAATGGGATTTCATACAACAAATCTTTCAACCAACTTGCTTCTTCACCAGCTAAAGCCAAAGCAATAAGTTCAGCTTCCATAGTTGAATTAGCAATAATGGTTTGTTTCTTTGATTTCCAACAAATAGCACAACCACCTAATTTAAAAATATAACTAGTAGTAGAAAGAGAATCACTTGACAAAGTGTTCCAGTCGGCATCACTAAAACCTTTAAGCACAGAAGGATATTTTTGATAAAATAATCCATAATTCTTTGTGTCAAGTAAATATTTCATAACTCGCTCAATGGCATGCCAATGTTCTCTACCTGTTTTACTGGTAAACCTGCTAAGTACTCCAACTGTATAACCAATGTTAGGTCTAGTACAATCAGTTTCATAACGCAAACTACCGATTATGCTAGCATATTCCTTTTGATTAATCACATCATTTTCATTTTCAACAGGAAACAAATGAATACTAGAATCAAAAGGAGTAGTCACATGCTTGCAGTCAACATAATGTGACTGATCAAGAAAAATACCATCACATGTTTTTGTTATTTTCATGCCCAAAATAACATTAGCCTAACCAAGATCTTTCATGTCAAAATGGCTCTTAAGCATATTTTTTGTTTCATCAATAACAAATAAATTTGAGCCAAAAATAAGTTAATCATCAACATAGAGACTAATAATAACATGTGAATTTTTCCTAGACTTATAATAGACGCATTTGTCACATCCATTTGATTTATAGCCACTTTTAATCATGCATGAATCAAATTTTTCATGCCACTGTTTAGGGCCTGCTTTAAACCATAAAGAGATTTAGTCAACTTACACACTTTGTTCTCTTGGCCAAGTTCAATAAAACCTTCGGGTTGGTCCATATAAATCTCCTCGTCTAGATCACCATTCAAAAAATTTGTTTTTACATCCATTTGATGAATAATCAAATCATAAATTGCAGCAATACACTACTCCAATTCTTATCAAAGCCAACCAATTTCAAGGGTATCCTCCCTCCATTAAACAACTAATGTTTAGTTGTTTAAGCTATTAGCCACTAACTAGCCTCTAATAAGCTGTTAGTTGTACAAATTGAGGTGGCTAATACTCAATACATGCCAATCTCAAGGTTTTGGTGGCTGCAAAGATCAAATCTGACATTGATGTAGACAAGGGCTTAAGCAATTAACAAGAACTTTTGTTGGTGGTTTAGTGAAACTAAAGATATAATAAAAAACTGATTAGCCATGCCTTATTAAACCAAAGATGATTGGTTTGACAGTGATTCTCACCATTGCTGCAGTAGTTGGTTAAACATGTCAACTCTTTCACAAATGGTTTGAAATTTATTTCAATTTGGTGGCAACTTAGAGATTATGTGCTACCAATATTACCAACTAATTCCATATATGGTTTGAACATATTCCACTAATATTCATATGGTGACATGGAATTACTAATACAATTCAACCCCATCTGTTATGAAAATTATTGGTTGATTAAATGGTTACACTAATGACAAACAGTGGATTCATTACTTGGTACTTCTGCATTGAAACTATTGTATTTGCTGAATTGATTTTGTGGCTAATAAAATCATCATAGAACATACATTCCAAAAAGACCAAATGGCAAGCTAATCAAATGGAACTTGTTTTCCAAACATAAGGATAAACATATATTCATATTGATGAGTGCCAGAGGAATTACAAACATTGCTGCTGCAAATGCTATCTCTAAAGCATTTTTCTAATATGCGCAACCACTTAAAAAGTCTGCATTCACCAACCATTAATTACAACCTGAAAATGCAAGTTTCATCCCTAATGAAATTAACACAGCAGACTTAACCAACTATACGCTAGGATGCCCAAAAGAAGTACACTTGCTATTATATATTTGGCCAAAAAGCTAAGATATATTAGCAAGTGCTACTATCCAAAATAAGTTTCAAAAACAAAAGTGTTGCAGCAGATATATTGAAGTCTACTTATCACACACCTCTCAGGCAGTATCACCAACTATTTCACTTCCGAGAGGCAAAGTTCCCCCCACTAGTAGCTGACAGCCTTCCGTGCTGACTTGTGCCTTCATTTGGAGAGGAGGAAGCATTCTGAAAACGACCACGATAGGACATATTTGCAGCAAAAGGGTTATGAGCATCACGAACTGGAAGTGGTTGTTGAAGCTGTGGTTCGGAACACTCTGCTAAGACTTGTAATGACGCACCCAAGAGTGCTTGCGTGCTTCCATTAGGCGAAACAGCATTCCTGAAGTAATTGTCAAGAGCACTTGTAACACGAGTCTCAAAGTGCATCTCCATGTACTGCTGCTGCCTTTGTAGATGCATAATCTCCTCTTCATGCATCTTTCGAACTCGGTCCAACTCAGAACGACATTGATCCATCGCATGTCTTCCTCTTTCAATCTCTTCTTTCTGTTGTTCAGATTCTCTGGCAGCTCTCTCGATTTCTTGCTCATACTCAGCGCGCAGAGCATGCAATTCCGCTGACAAACCTCGCCTATCAAACACAAACCTTGGTATGTCTGAGGGAGTGACCCCAATGCCATAACCCTTTACACGATTCCCGTGCTCTGGGCCAAGAACAGCAGCAAACACATCATTGCAATCCTTCTCTGCCAGCTCCCTATTATTCGGCATCTCTTGGATTGCACAAACCCTGCTATCCAAATCATCCTGTACATAATAGCTAAGTAATTTATAAACAATCCAGGCCTTTTTCACCACCTAAATCACATGTTGCACACACATGTTAATAAACAATTGTTAATTAATCAAATATTGAACTAAAGGATAATATATATTGGCCAAAATGAGAAACTAAAACATAATATATAACTGCGTTCTTGATGTCAAGTTAGAATTAGATGTTGTTTGTTAAGTGCTAAGATTTCGTGTAATGATTCAAATGAAAGAAAGTTTTTGAGATAAGAAAAAACTTTTTCGATTTCTATTAATATAGAAAATGACTTCATGACTTTTACAATATAATAGTTTGAGCTTATATATTTAGCTAAGTGACTAACAAATTAAATAGGTTTGAACCAGCTCTAACAAATTTAACCAACTACATTATTACAATAAAGCAGGTGTATGACATGTCCTAACATATAATAGATTACAGTATTACAATAAAGGAGGTCATTTACAATAAAGGAGGTGTTAGTCCCATCATGTGATGATTCACATTCAATGGATGTTGAAGAACCACGTGGCATCAAATAATCTGTTGGAGAGAAACAAGAGTAGAATAATTCAATATATGCAACAGGTTCCAGTTACACTCACCATGATTCTCCCAGATGTTGCATCAACAGGCTCCCCACTTGCCTAGCGATGGGTCAGCTTGAAAAATTCAATCCGATCAGGCTCATACCTATGCTCTTGTACTTGCCAATTCCATACATTTATGTGAATAATATGAAATAAATCAACTGCCTCTGTATTTTGAAAAGCACAAATCTGTTTTTCACTTAGAAAAGGTTTTCAATATGCGCAGCCTATACTCACATATTCATCTCGCAGCTGCGCATATGATTTGGTCCCGGTTGTGTGGCCCATATTGAGCTTTGCACGGTTCACTATGTTAATTGCACGGCGACGCTGCATGTATACAAATACACATCTTAGTTTGACATAAACAATTGCATTACTGAATTATAACATAATTTGATGTTAGATTTTGTAAACTAATCCAAAAATTGCACATGTGTTATATATATGCCATATATATTTAGCATATATTTCACATTTAGTTTACACAAAGAAATTCAAATTAGGATTAATTTACCAAATAAAAAATTAAGAATTAGGTCTGCTAATTAGAAATTCATAAACTTGAACAATATTTCACATGCATACACTTATACAACTTGAAAATGAACTTACCATTCGCTTTTCGGAATCCCAAAATGCAACCAATCGTGTCCATTGGAGAGGACATACATGCTGGTCACCACAGTGGAATCTTGCATTTGTGTTCAGGTTCGGGTAGTACCAATCTCTGCGCAGGATGCACTTGTGATGCTTCCAACGTTCATTCAATTTTGTCTCCACCACGTACCGAATTCTCAAGGCCAAAGCCTTAGTCCTACTGTCATTCCAGTCAATTGTTCCCTGCACACCAATAATTTTGCATAATGAAGTAATAACAATCACTAAATAACAAATCTTGGTGAATTTAATGTGTTGCTAAGTATACCTCAATTTTGGCCCAAGACGTGTTTAGCACAAGCCCTCGAAATTGTCTCCAATCTTCCACATTAATTGGAAAAAGTTTGTTATCGATGGCCAGTTGGCCTAGGTAACGAGCAAAGCGCGCCACAATTCTGCTAGGTGCCACTGCTTGCCCATACTTGTTGAACCTCATAATCTCACGTCCGGATATTGCCCAGTTTGGATGGTTGCGACCCTTGCGCTTCCTCAAGTCCACAATCGCAATATGGGCCTGATCATTCTACTCTTCATCAGCCTGCCCAACATGAACCGCAACCTCTATGGGATTTGGAATGAATTGGTCACTACCAAGTGCCTGTGCTTGAATAGCATCAAAGGCTGCCTGAATATCTGCTTGGTTTCCTATTGCTTGGGTCTCAGACTCATTCTCCAAACCATGCTCACCCCCATCTCTAGTCCCTAATCCTTGCACATCATCGAGTCCCACTGCCAGAGGGTGAGGTACAGCTTCACTGGTTGTTTAAACAAAAAATAGGCACTCATCATACCATAATTAGACCACATGCAATTATTAAATGTTTTTCATGTAAAAAACAATCTCACTGATACCATATAAGATGTAAACATTTACCTTGTTCCTGCCATTTCTACCAAGTGCAGACACTAAATCGAAAATTAGCTGCACAATCGAAAGATATTTAACTATGTTAGTCCTAAATTCCTTTCAACTGCCACCAACAAACAAATAATGTATTAACATTATGTACTGCTTAGTGAGGTTATTTCAATCCATTAGACATTATATATGTATAACATCAAAATAATAGCATATATAAATGTCCTTTCATCCACATTCATAACCTTAGTGAGGTTCGGTCCTCAACTGGTGCGGTTCGGTTCTAAAGCCTTAAAAACAAACACGAGTTCACAGGAAATCCGGTCCTCAAAGGAGAGAACCAGTTCTCAATCCCAGAAATGTCAAAGCGACTAACTGTAGGTCCAGTCCTCGACTGGTGAGGTCCGGTCCTCAACGCCTTAAAAACAAACATAATTAAATATAGGTCCAGTCCTCGAAGGAGATAACCGGTTCTGAAGCCCTGAAATTTCAAAGCGACTTACTGGAGGTCCGGTCCTCAAGCCTTAAAACAAACATTGTTGACTAGAGGTCCGGTCCTCAATGGAGAGAACCGGTTCTCAACCCCAAAAATTTGAAAAGGGACGTACTGGAGGTCCGGTCCTCAACTGGTGAGGATCGATTCTCAAGCAGTTAAAAGAAACACGAGTAAACTGTAGGTCCGGCCCTCAAATGAGAGAACTGGTTCTCTGAAATGTACAATTGTAATGATGCCAAAGACTACAGAGCATTACAATTGATAGAGTTGAAATGTGCTCTTAGTCTTCTAAAAGTAGTCCAATTCTAAAATACATGACATTATTCAAATTCTTTTTTAAAGAAACATTTCAACATAAACTTCTATTTAAAACATTGTTGGTCCAAATGTCATGAATAAACATTTCATCCAATACTTGTTACACTCCTTTCAGTGACATATATTTCTAATAATATTGTTTCATTACTTCTACTGAAGATTCAATCTCACTATTTTAATTTTGTGTTGTCATTTTTGTATATCAATGTGTATATCATGTATGAATAGGCCCTATTAGGATTTTCAATTTATTGTGTTAGAATAGGCCCTATTATTCCATCTAGATTCATAACCCTAGTAAGAATCCAGGTTTTATGCAATAGACTTAGGCCTTGTGTGTGTGTGTGCAGGTTTATAAGAGCATAAAAATATTTGCATTTGGCAAAACACACTTTCACTAGATCTTCTTCTAGAGGAAGGCTACAACACAAATGTCCAAGATATATGAAGTAGGTGCTGTGGAATCTTTAACTTGCAGACTTAAAGTAACATACTGATACAACACAGTAAGGTGGACTGTTACATGTGAGGATTGCCTACAACACAGTAATGAATAAACTAAAATAATAGCACACATACATCACTAGCAGCACCAATAGTATTTAATGTACTCAAGAGAATCTTGACTCTACAACCAAACAAAACAAAAACCAGTTGTGTTTTAATCACCTGATGCTTGCTCAAACAAACTTTAACTCTCACCTTCACCTAACAGCCACTAGGTGCGCAGTTCTTAAGAGAAGACAGTAAAGGAGCAAATAAAGTTCTGTATCCCACTAAAGGAGCATGTCTCTTATATAAAGCCTTCACGTATATGGCCAAATAATGGCTTAGGGATGTGGTCCAAAATAATCTCACTCCTCTTTTATTTTAGAAATCAATTGTTTTTGTTAAAAAAATAATATATTCCCATCACTTTTACAACATTTGGAGGTAAAACATTTGGGCAAATGGATTTGATTCACTTTGAACTTTCAGACATGGCGCCAAGTGGGTAAAAGTTTCCCTCCCACCACTGTTATTGCACATCCTTCCACACCAAAGAAACCAACAACTAAGTTAATTTGTATATAAGTACAACAATAGTTGTCTTCCACCTTATCACAATGCACTAAAACAATCTGCGTACCTGCATGACCAAGTTCCTTCTCAACAGTGGGTATGTATATGATGACATTAGATAGAATTAATCTGGTTACTTTATGCCACTTCTTAAAGTACACCATCACAACCAAACAAATAAACAACATCATAATTAAGAAAATCATCATCTACCAATAATTTATATTAATTTAGTTTTTAGGCTAACTAGTTCTCTTAAGTATTAATAAAAGTAACAATTTAGTGTTTTTTTTTTTTTTTCAGTTTTTATGCTGGCCAGTTTTCTTAATTAATAATAAAAGTCACAAAAGTAATAATTTTTCTTTTTTCAATTTTTTGGCTAACTAGTTTTCTTAAGTACAATAAGAAAGTTGAGGTAGTTTTTTAAAAGTATGCTTTACCTTGACATTTCAATTGAAGTATGTCATGGTTTTGCTGTTGTGATGGTGTGGGTTTCACATTTTGCAAGTTGCCTTTTGAATTACCAAACAACAACACATTAAAGTTAAAACATTTAAAATATTCCACCTTCATACATTACATTACATGTGACTCCCTTATACAATAGAGTGTAAGATCCATTACATTCTACTTCCCTGTTAATATGATCTCACTCTAGCTCATATGATTCATTACATTCCAATGCTACTTCCCCTGCCCATATGATCCCACTCTAGCTATTTTATTTAGACTAAAGAGCTAGCATCCAAATGGATACACCTGAGATCAACATATTTAGCAGGGAAATCACTTGATTTCCTAAATCAGTTGGTGGTTTGCTGCTATGCTCCTTAGTCCACCATGCATAGATATCTTCCACCTCCCTCAAATACATTTCATACTCACTGTGGGTACCGTCAAAAGAGTCATTTTATGGGGATGCAGGTTTAGGCACAGTCCACCTTGCCCTGTTTGCCTTCTTCTTATATCGATACCTTCGACCTTCACCCTTGGAAGTACTATGTGCAGTAGGTGCTGGCTGAGGTTGCTGTGGTGGTTTGGGCTGCTCCACCTCCACCCCATGCACTTCTAATAAGCTGAACCATGAATAACAATCAACAGTGATTTCTCAGCTTTGTGCATGCAATAGTTGAGTGGACTGATTTATGCTATTGACATGTCCACTCTATCACAAACCAAACAGTTAAGATTCCTCATGAAGAATGTGAACAGTTGATAGGCTCATGAGGCAGCTTTTGGAGTTTTAAAAAGGGTTTTCTTTTTCAGTTCATCTATATGATCAAAGCCATGCTATGCTGAAATACCTTATCAAAATCCACTTCATTTGTAATCCTACAATCTTGTTTGTTCGTGAGTGGATTTGGATTAGTAAACCTACACTAGTTAGTATGATTTCAGTTATTTCGGAGCCACAAATGTATTAGTTTTTGTGATTATAAATTGATTAATTAGGATAGTTCAAATGGAGTAAATATAGTTTTTTCTAAAAACTGCACATTGTGGAAAAAAATTATTGCATTGAACAATTTGTTTTAATGTAAACAAAAAATACCACAACATATCGGTGTTGTGATAGGCAATGGGGATAGAGAGAGACATAACAAACAAAGAAATGCACATAACCTGTACATATAAGTAAAGACATTTCATTACCCTTCAAAGAAATATATAGCATTTAATAGAAAACATATATAACAAAACACTTTGAGTTCCCACTAAATTGTAGACTACAGGCAACACCACCTTAGTCTGACCAATTTTTTCCGTAACTATCAGTGTCATCAATTGATAAAGCCACACTATCATTACAATCATCAATCCATGAAGGGCTATCATGAGATATATTAGTGGGAGATTTTGCATTTGAATGTTCTGCTTTCTCAATAGTGTGGGCGCTGTGACTAGGGGTTCGAGAATAACGAGCAGTGCTTACAAGTTTTTTCTCAACATAGGGAATTAGTTTGGCAGGGGATTGATCTATGTTAGCTTTTTGTACTAACCTTTCATCCGAATATTGCCCAGCAGGAATTGGTTCTCCAAAGCAGTTTGTGTCACCTTGCCCATTCCGGTGAGGAAGAACATGGCGCGTTTGAGGTACCCAAGTGGCCAGCACGGAGTTTTTAAAATCCCTTTCTTCATGAAGGTTTTCACTTGAATCGGTTTAGGAGCAGGCATCCAAAACTGGTGTATCATAACAAGGGTCTTCAAACCATAGCTCACGATAGACATTGGGGTTTACTGGGGTCCTAACTTCCTTAGACATGGTTATGTTCTTTGTGGTTACTGGTGGAGTAATTTTGACACTACCATCAGCAGACAACACTAGTGATTTATATAGAAGCTATGTTTGTGTTGAGGTATGGTGTAATAGTGAATAAAACAGCAGATATGTATGTGTAGGCTATACACCTTAGACTACTAAAGTATTCCATAAATACATATGTATGTGTATTCCATATGCATGAGGTCTTCTAGGTCAACTTACTTTCTTAAAATATATTGAAATAGAGGTGATAGAGCTTAAGATGATGCGAGCATAGTACTTTGAGCTTACAATATTGATGTGAGCATATTGCATGAGCGTTTTGTCTAAGGAAATATCCAATTACAAAGTTAAACTTTCAATCTCCCCCTTTAGCAATAAATGGAAAGCAAGACAGAGAAATAAATGGAAAGCAAGACAGAGAAGATTCAATGTGAATTAAAAACTGGAGTACAACAAAATATGACAACCATTGAATCAGTTCAAAAAGATTCTAAAGTTGGAAGTAAACACTACATCTCCCCCTTTCTAACACATTAAAGCTTCCAAGCCTAATACAATCAGAACTAAGGATAAAAATCAGGTAAACGATCTTTTAGTTCGCTTAGGGTCGAGTGGATGTCGTGCAGATCCCCAGTATACTGCTGCTGAAATGCATGCATGCGGTCATCAAAAGCATCTAGGCGAGAGTTAACCGCTGAGAATCCAAGGTCAAGACGCTCTATGATGGAGACAAAGTCAGTTGCAGCAGGAACTCCAGAAGAAGACGGCTCAGAAGGAGCAGTAGGAGTCGGCGGAAACTCATGAGGAACTTGAGCCACCACAGACTTGGAGTTAGCATCACTTTTGCGCAAAACCCATCCGTCAATCGGACCATCCGGATCTCATAGTGGATCATCATCCATGACAGGGATCTCGGAACATTCGGCAAGGCGAGTAATGAGACAGGGAAATGAAAGTTGAGAATGAACATTTTTGACCGTGCGACCACATTCCACAAGATGAGTGAAAATGATGTCCTCCAAAGGAACTGGAACATCAGGGGTATTCAAGGCAATCATTAACCTACATGCTTCATCAGAGATGCGGGATTTTTGACTCGTGGGATAAATATTGCATCGAACAAACATAAATAGCATACGAAATAGTTGTGTGCAAGAACTAGAGATGACGCGATGAAAAGCTGGGGGAACAAATGTTGGTGCATCATAAAGAGTGGTGATAATGTGTTCTCGTGATAAGGACGAAGTGAACTTGAGAAACTTTTTATAATCAGTTTTTCCAGAGGAGGGTAGTTGACAAACAATATGAATGTCATCACGAGTGATCATACATTTGTGCTCCCGAAGAAACACATGTGAATCCTTGGTTACTTTAAAATCAGCAGGAAAGTTGGCATAAAACTCACCAACAAGATTGGTATTCTATTAAGGGAAGGATTCGACATATGGTCGAAGACCACGTGCCGCTAAAATATTCATGAAGTCAGCACTCATGTCTCGAATGACAATTGGACGCTCAGAGATAAAACCTCTCTGTTCTATCACGCCCCAACGGGCTTCACAGTCCGCATTGCGAAACCGTCTATACTGACTAGAATAATCCCTAGGAAGAGGAGTCTCTTCCTGAGGTTAGGAAGAAGTCGCTTGAGATTTCCTTTTCTTAGCAATGGGCTGCTGAGAAGATGCTTTCTTAGGGGCCATTAGACTAGACACCACAAAAAAACAACAAGACATACCATCAACCAAACAACAAGTAAGACCAACAACCCAAGGACAATTCAAAAATACAAAAACTCATCCGTCAATCAGAGATGACAATATTCATAAGGCACAAATAATCCCAAGAAATTACAAAAGGGAACCAATACCAGCAAACAAACACAATGTCCCAAGCAAGTTTAGAGAAGCAATTGTATGTTTGGAGAAAGAGAACACATACCCGAGAGGACAAGCTATAACATCCATTTCAAACATATTAAAGAAATAAGTGGAAACACAAAAAAACAAGCAACAAAGAAGACAAAGCAAGTTAGAAAACAGAAAATAAATAAATAAACTGAAAATTTAACGAAAAGGAAGAAATTGCCGAAAAATTAGAGAAATACCTTGGTCAAGAACAAAAATCAATGGGTAATCTTCCGACAGGGCAGAAAATTGAGAAGTAAGAAGAAATTCTGAGATTAAATGTAATTTGATGAGAGATTGAGAGGAGGAAGAGAAAAGAAAATAAGACAGAATAAGGAGAAGAAGACCAACGCAGTGGAGAATGAGGGGGGCACAGGTCACAAGAAAAGGGGGAAAGGAAGGAACCAAGAAATTACAAAAGGGAACCAATACCAGCAAACAAACACAATGTCCCAAGCAAGTTTAGAGAAGCAATTGTATGTTTGGAGAAAGAGAACACATACCCGAGAGGACAAGCTATAACATCCATTTCGAACATATTAAAGAAATAAGTGGAAACACAAAAAAACAAGCAACAAAGAAGACAAAGCAAGTTAGAAAACAGAAAATAAATAAATAACTGAAAATTTAACGAAAAGGAAGAAATTGCCGAAAAATTAGAGAAATACCTTGGTCAAGAACAAAAATCAATGGGTAATCTTCCGACAGGGCAGAAAATTGAGAAGTAAGAAGAAATTCTGAGATTAAATGTAATTTGATGAGAGATTGAGAGGAGGAAGAGAAAAGAAAATAAGACAGAATAAGGAGAAGAAGACCAACGCAGTGGAGAATGAGGGGGGCACAGGTCACAAGAAAAGGGGGAAAGGAAGGAAAAAAGAAGAAGGGGTTATTTAATTTTTTTAATAAGAGCATCGCGCCTCTGGAAGTCCGGTTCTCCAAAAGGAGGTCCGGTTCTCAGTCAAAAATTGGAAGTAGAGACGATGAAGCATCTCCTTGGAGGTTCGGTTCTCAATTGCTGCAGAAAAATTGGATCACCTCTGGAGGACCGGTCATTTGAGTTGGAGGTCCGGTCCTCAATTTTTTTTTTTAAAACGAAGTTTGTGTAGCCCAAAAGGAGGTCCGGTTCTTAGTCAATTTAGAAGCAAAGATGATGAAGCATCGCCCCTGGAGGTCCGGTCCTCAAAAGGGAGGTCTGGTTCTCAATTGAAGCAGAAAAAATGAATCGCATCTGGAGGACCGGTTCTCTGAAGAGAGGTCCGGTCCTTTTTAAAAAATTTTATTTTATTTTATTTATGTAAAGTTTGTGCACTCGAACCTAACAACCACTTAAATACAAAAAGCACCCAGTCCTCAACTAATTGAAAACATTACGTTATCAATACAACCCCAAAATAAAAAGGACATGATAATTCCAATTGTGATTTATACATCAATGACTCTAGAAATCGATGTTTTTATGTGTTTGGGAGTGCATCCACCCTCAACAGAGCCACATTGTTTTCAAATTTTACATTGCCAAAACTAACATATGTAGAATTATAACAGGTTTGGCCTGGTGACAGCAAGAACATATCCTTATGTGGTTCTGATTAGGGATAGTCATTCATCAATGGTTGTTCCTTCGATATCTCCCATCGGATTAATTTGATCATCACCTCTACAAATTTCATCCAAGGTTTGAACTCCGTAGACATCAGATGGAACCACAAGATTCATGTCATACAAATCACGTGGTTCAGTATCAACTATGACATGCCAATCAGGATCCAAGGGATCTTGAACGTAGAACACTTGCTTGGCCTGTGTAGCAAGTACAAAAGTGTCTTTTGTATTCAATTTTTTTTTTGAAGTTAACCAATTTGAATCCAAATGCATCAACTTTTGACCCAACATGGTTATCAACCCATTCACAATCAAACAATACACATGTACGACCATCTCCAAAATCCAACTTCACAATATCTATTACGACCCCGTAAAAATCTACTAGGGCAGTTATGGGTCTTTGGTCTCTCGTGCTTGAATAACTTGGTGTATTGGCAGCCACAAACATCCCACAATTTTGATTTCTTTTTCATACATCCACGAACTTGATTTAGAAACAAAAACCGTTAATAACAAAACTCTTTAGATGCATCGCCCATTGAGAGGGGCCAAATGAAATTGCCCCTAAGTATGGATGAACATGGTTCCCATTTACTAACATTGTTTCCACCTATATGGACAATAAGGACAACCACAAATAATCACATATTAAATTATAAGACATGCAATTAGTAAGGTGTGTGAGATTCAATCATAACTTACAAGTTGCTTAAATACATGAGGGAAAGAATCAGTATCTTGAGCTTTGCATGTCATTATCGTCGTCCTCCGTCCCCTTGCAGCAAGGCAGGTTGCCATGTGCTCACTGCAGGGCGAGTAAGTAAGTGTCAGGTATTAATTTTTAGGAACTTGTATATGAACACAAGTTCTTACCTTAAATATGGCTCACCTCAGCGCAATTAAACAGACATGAACGCCATAACTGCTCCCATATTGTGTAGTCGAGGAATTTTGTAGTTCCACTTCCCATCTGAATGCCTCTGCCTGCAAAAATTTCAAAGCCTTCACGTAATGAATGAGAACCGTCATTACTATTTCGGCCAAATCTATTTCGGCGAGTGTCAACATCATCCAAGTACATGGAGCAAAAAGACATGCATTCTTCTGCTATGTAACCCTCGGCTATACAACCCTCGAGTCTACGCTTGTTCCTAACATAAGACTTGAGTGTATGCAAATACCTATACCAAACAAAAATTTCAGGTAAGGTCAATGGTTAAACATGAATAAACATTTTACTCCATTGTTGTTATGAAAATTCAAGAAAAGCAAGTTGGAATCGTACCTTTCAATTAGGTACATCCACCGATATTGAACTGGACCTCCAATAGCAGCCTCCGAGGCTAGGTGTATTGGTAGGTGAAGCATAATGTCAAAGAAAGCTGGTGGAAAAATCCGCTCCATTTGGCAAAGGGTTAATGCAATCCGGGGGTTCAAGTCTATGAATGCTTGTGGGTGGCAGCTTTGACACAAATATTTTTGAAAAAGCTGCACATTTCAAGAATAATGCCAGCCACCCGTGGTGGGAGTATTCATCGAACTGCCAGGGGTACCAAAGTTTGCAGCAAAACATGACAATCGTGACTTTTTAGACCCATGATTTTTTTCTCCTTCACGCTCACACACCTAGCAATGTTTGAGGAATATCCATCTGGAACCTTAACATTTTTAAGAACCTCACAAAACATTTCTTTCTCTTTATTAGTAAGAGTATATGCTGCTGCTGGCAGAAAAATTTTGCTACCAATTCGGGCTTGATGAAGCTCGGGCTTCAAATTTAACTTCTCAAGGTCACCACGTGCCTTCACCGTATCTTTATTTTTCCCATCCAACCCTAGAAGAGCCCCAATAATGCTATCACACACATTTTTCTCTATGTACATCACATCAAGGTTATGTCGCAATAAGTTGTACCTCCAATAGGGTAACCTAAAAAACACACTCTACTTCTTCCAAGGTCCCTGGTATTCTGGAATGGTGGGTGCACACTACTACAAAAAAGGCCATAGATATCACTACTACGATATCGGTTTGTAACAAAACCGATATTATAGAAATTTAGATATCAGTTAATTTTTTTAGTGATATCTAAACAATATTACATATCAGCAGTCCTTAAAACTGATATCTAAATTCTCTCTTTTGAGTAACATTTTTATAAAAACTGATAACTAAACCTCAAACTGATAACTTAAGTAAACCCTTCAAAAAAACACAGTAATATCACTCACTTATATTTTTTTTTTTGTCCATTTACCCATATACAACACCTTTACTCTCGATCTCTCACAACCCAGACACAAACCAAAATTAACTTTCTCAGACTCGATATCCCTCTAACCCCATTACCCCAATATCCCTCACAAACCCTGATTCTCTCATTCTGTCTCTACTATCTCGCATTCTCTCTCAGGCCCGACACCCACACACACACACACACACACTCTCTCTCTCTCTCTCTCTCTCTCTCTCTCTCTCTCTCTCTCTCTCTCTCTCTCTCTCTCTCTCTCTCTCTCCTAAACATTCACTCTCTCGATTTTCAACCCTCAAACCCAGAATCAGATCTACCCTCCACCCGATGACCAGATCTGCGTTGTTTTGAGCCGCTTCCACGCCCTGGTGCCCCAGGTCGAAAATATCGTGATCTGAGTCAACTGCGCCATCACCGACGATGACTCTGACGATGACGCCGTGTAAGGACAAGGCACCGGTGAAGTTGGAGATCGAGGACTCGTTGGAGGAGGAGCATGGCCCTTTCAACAAATGGTGCAAACCCTCCCCCGCTTTTCAAGAGGTAGGTCCGGTTTGTTTTGGTCTCTTGCTTTCTGTTTGGCTGCTGAGAAAATAGCTAGGAAAAGAAGGAATTACCTTATATATTCTCATACAACTTATCCTGATAGGAAATGTTTTTGTTTCTCTCTTCTGTTTTTTTTTTTTTTCATTTTCTTTTCAGAATCCAAGCCAACTTAAAACTTTTTATAAATTGATTTTGGGTGTATTTGTTCAATGAGAAATTTGGGTTCGGAGAAATTAATGCTTATGTGGTTATGCATGTGATTGTCAATTGCTTTGTGGGTCTCTGAATTTTGTGTTGCAACTCAAGATTGACGTTGAATGTTGAGGTTCTTGATTGAAAGTCTTTCAAAAGATCATAGTGGTCTATTTCGTTATTGAAAATTGCACGGAAATTTATTAATTTGTGATCATTTATAGGTTCATACAGTTCATATAAATAATTATGGATTATTAGTATTCAAAGCTGAATATTATCAATGTAAGTTCATACAGTTTTACAATAACTTCCAAATGCTTTATTATTTTTAGAGAATCAAAGCTGAATATTATCAATGTAAGTTCATCCTTTTATTATAAATCTGTTTATTATTTTTCTTCTTTATTCTGATTGATAAATGTTCAAACTATGGAAACAAGTTGAACTCTTTTTGTTTTTGGGATTTTTTTCTCTTTTTAATCAACTGGCAACTTTTGTTTTCAATTTTTCCCTGGGAATTAGAACTAGCAATTCAAAAATTTAATGGGACTACAATATCTTAGGAATCAACTATGCATTCGAAGCTAATAAACTTAAGTGCAGTTTTTCCTTTTTCTGCTTTTTAATATATACCATAACAGAATTCCACCTGTTTATTTTGATAGAATAATTTGTACTAATTGAAATTTGTGCATTTTTTATGCCACTTAGTGACTTGACTTGAGACTTGCCTGCGAATTCTCACATTCTAGTCTAGTATCTATGTAACCAATTGGACAAAATGTTTGATTGCACTGGCTTGAATAAAAAGAAAATTAGACAAATTGAGTACTTTATGGATTGAATTAGTCTGTTGTGCAGGGAAAAGGTTGGTCCAGATGCAGCCTGCAACTTCCTGGGTCATACCAAGTGCCTAGTTAATTATTGGATGTTGCAGAATGCTTTTAGCATTGGAATTGGAGATACAATTGCTGATGCAGCGACCATGGAGAAAATAAATGAGACAATTTCAAAAGCGAAGAATGAGGTGAAAGATCTTATAACTAAAGCCCAATCCAAGAGCTTGGAGGCTGAACCTGGACGAACTATGATGTTTTCATTTGAAAACAAAGTGAATCAGGTGTGTTTACTTGGTTTTGTCCACAATGATGCTGGAAGTAGTGCCCAAAAGAATTTATCAGAAAGTAACAATCTTAAGGCCATGGTTACAGCAGGTTCAAAAGGAAGTTTTATCAACATATCACAGATGACTGCTTGTGTGGGGCAGCAGAATGTTGAGTACATTATTTTGGTGGCTAGAAGGAGAAATTTAGGAGGTATGAAATGTACATTATATCTATTATTCCTTGCCTTTTGCTTTCTATTTTTTTCTTCAAGAGATTATATGTGGACATTATCTGAGACTTTGGGTCAACTATAAAGAGTTAGAAACTTTGCTGAATGAACCCATGTTTAGTAATATAGAACACTGAATCTTACCACTTTTGTGCAAAAAAAAAAAGTGGCAAAATTGTTCATGGTTTATTGATTGATGGGAAAATTCAGTGTTCAAGGATTGACAAATTTTCTAGTGGTTTGCAGCTGATAGCCTTGAAATGTTTTATACTTGGAATGTGCATAAAGATAGAAGGAAATAGTCAAGTGGACATTACCTGGTGGATAAGATTATTGTTGACAAACCCATTTATGTCAAAGGTTAGCACATTCTGCTTTATTTGTTGATCATGCTTTGAAAGTTTCAAATGATCACCATATGCCCCTAAATTCTGCATTAATATTTTTGTGGTTGTTGGTTTCATTTTCATTTGCATAATTGATGCCACATATTCTAGATCTCTTTGTCCAAAGAAGCTAATGGATTGATTCTTGTTATTGCAAAATGCAATGATGTATTGTTATTCTCTGTTATGATTTTGGCATATGTTGGCATGGATCTGTAGGTTGGATGAGTTGGATTCTTCAATGACGATGAGTTGGGTTCCATGACCTGTTTTTTTAAATTTTTTTTGTTCTCATTTGTGTGGTTATGCAGGACCTATTCCCTTGTGCTGTGATCCTTTTTTTTTTTGTATAATAGTAACCTTAAAGAAACTGAAGCAGCATAAAGAGGTTCTTATCTCCAACTTTTGAAATCCATCTTCCACAATAAGATGATTTACTAAAACATGTTTTATCTTTTGCAGACTGACACTGCTTCTGTCTTGCTAGAAGCCACAAGAAGGTGATCCTCTCAATAATGCTTGCTTTTTTAAACACTTGTATGTTATGAAAGTCATAAATTTTATTCATTTTTCCTCTACTTCGTGTTGCAGGCCCTCAGCTTCCCTTACTTGGGCAATGCTTCAAAAAACATGAGGAACCAACACTCTGCAGTACGTACCCATTTATATCCCATTTCCCAATAATTTACTCTCTGCTAATTTATTCTCAATTATTTTATCTTTCTTACATTTCTTGGTTATGTTTCATTTGTTTTATGTAAATTTCTTCCATGGTTTTGATATGTGGATTGGTTCTTTTATAGCATGCAAGTTGGGAAAAATGTTTTATTATAATGTAATTTGCTATGCTATATATTTTCAGTGGTCTAATCCAAAAGCACAAGCGAAGCAGTTACACCTAAGCACAAATTGATGAGGTGTGGGTTGAATGGGGACAGTTTGTCATCTCGACTTATATATAGCCATGTTGGTACGTATGAAGTAGGTTACGTTGGCCATTTTGTGGTATTTAGATCGCCAAGCCAATTTTTTGTAAAGGAAGAACAATTGCATGCAGATTTTAGAACAATGTAGTCAAAGGTTAGGAAAATTGCTGCCATGCCAATATTTTGAAAGTGTAGGCAGCTTTGAATTGGAACAATTGATGGGGTTATGTAATTTAATTTGATCATGGCTGTGACTATTGTTTTTGTGGGATTAATTTGTAATCCTTTTATTTTATACTTAATTGGAATGTTTGGATGAATGAAATGCATTTTTGTACTTGGAATGTTTGAATGTAAGGCAAATTTGAAAATGCACCAATTTCAGGCTACACATTTGTCTACTTGCATATCCAAGGCATTTATATGAGTTTTTGCACACAAAAAAAAAATTTATTTCACACCAACCTTACATATCATTTTTTTCGAAGTTTTTAATATCAGTTATATTAAAAAATTGATATATAAAGATAGGTTTAACATTAGTTAATAACTGAGAACCGTTATCAAAGTTGGTTTAGATACCCGTTTAATAGGTAATGCGATATGTAAAGATGGGTGTAACATCAGTTAATAATTAACCTCCGATATGAAAGTACGTTTAGATATCAGTTTAAAATACAAAAATGATATTTAAAATATGTTTAGATATCCGTTTGAGATAAATTCATTACCTTTTTTATATTAAAACATGTAATAGATATCAATTTAATAAGTAATGTGATATATAAAGATGGATTAATATCGGTTATTTACTGAAAACTAGTATCAAAGTCCATTTAGATATCAGTTTAAAATACAAAAACGATATTTAAAATATGTTTAGATATCTGTTTTACCTAAATTCATTACCTTTTTGACATTTTACATATCAGTTTGAGATGTTTCGATATCAGTTTTTCCAAACTTTCTGATATTAAAACATGTAATAGATATCAGTGTATTACCGATATCTATTCTAAGGGTAGAATAGATATCACCCCTGGAAATATCGGTTTTGCACCCTAATAGATATCAGTGTATTACCGATATCTATGGCCTTTTTTGTAGTAGTGGCAGATGCACGTCTTTGTCTCAGCTGATTCTTATTATTCTTTTTCTTTCCAAGGGTGAAGCTTAAACCAGATAAATTCAGTAGGCATGCTTCCCTTGAAAGAGCAGCAGGGGTAGGCCTTAACTCCCACTGTCCAATGAATGCAACTTTTTCTTTTCGAAAACGATGCGTCATGGGTAGGAACCTGCGGTGCCCCAAATAACATTGTTTTTGGCTACAAGGTAAGTACAGATGCTCTGTTTTCTCTTGACATTGTGGACAAGCTAACTCACCTTTCGTGCTCCACCCGGACAAGTTAGCATACGCTGGGAAATCATTAATTGTCCACAATAAGGCTGCTCTAAGTGTGAAAGTTTGGTGGTGTGAACGTCATATGTACTGACACCATCATTCCACAATGTAGTCAACTCATCTATCAACGGTTCCAGATAAATGTCAAGATCATTGCCTGGGGCTTTAGGTCCGGGTATGAGTAAAGACATGATTAAATAATGTTGAGTCATGCACATCCATGGAGGGAGGTTGTAGACACAAAGCACCACTGGCCAAGTGCTATGGGATAATGGGAAAGACTCATATGACCAAACGGATTAAATCCATCACTTGCAAGACCAAACCTCACATTACAGGGCTCCAAGGCGAAGTCCGGATAACGCTTGTCTAACTCTTTCCAAGTAGGTGAATCAGACGGATGCCTCATAATGCCGTCAGTACTTTCAGTCTTGTGCCATGTCATATGCTGGGCTGTGTGCCTAGACATGAATAACCTTTGCAGCCGTGTGGTTACTGGAAAGTAACGTAACACTTTTAACGACACTCTATTTTTGTTTTCATTGCCTTCATCGCTATATCTAGGGTCACCACAAACTTTGCACACAACAGTGTCTTTATGCTCATTCCTATATAGCATGCAATCATTCGGACATGCATCAATTTTTTCATAGTTCAAGCCTAACTCACCTATGAGCTTTTTTGTCTTGTAAAAAAAAATCTGCCAGTGAGTTCACTAAAGGAAATGTCCTCTTTAAGAATGCCAGCAAGGTTGAAAATGACTTGTCACTCCAGCTAAAAAGACACTTTATGTGATAGAGCTCAACTATGAACTCAAGTTTTTTCATATGGCTTGCACCAGGGTATAGTTCAACGTGAACCTCCTTGAGTAAATTATAAAACCGCAAAGCATCTTCAGTAGGTCCAACGTGGGTTGCAGGATCTGAAGTGCTCCCATCATGTTCACCCCCATAATTATGAAATAAATCCTCCATAAGATTGTGCATTTCAGAATTGGTGTGAGGTGTCATTGTGTTAGATTCAGCAATTTGCTCTCCGCGATTGGTCCAAACTGTATCCACATATCGGTGATCCATACCAAATTCAACCATATCATCCTCTACATCTTTACGAGACCTCCAAAATCTGTTGTAGCACTTACGACATGGACACTTAATTTGGTTATCAATTGCCACATTGGCAAAACAGAAATCCAAAAATGTTCGCAATCCATGGTCATATTGGGGTGTTAGCCGGTCTAATCTCACCCAACTTTTGTCAACACTATAACTCATCCTATAATAAGACACAATTGTAATTAGCATAAGGTTCTATAAGATATCTCCACTAACATAAATTATATTATATATAAGCAAATATTAACAAAAATATAAAAAACGATATTAGTGTTGGCAATGAATACGAGAGAGAGAGAGAGAGAGACCTTAGGCAAATTATTTGCCTAACAAATTTAGTGATTAACTAGGTAATCATATGCATTTTACACACAGAAGGCAAGGGCATCACAATCTATACTAGTGGGACCTGTTTTCTTATTTAAAAATAACCAAGCCATGGAACTGGTGTATGTAATACTTGGTACTTCTTTTGTAATTATCATTTCTTTTTGTAGTCGTATTGTTAACTTGGGTTTTTTTGTAGTTTGATTTAGTGATGACTGATGAGTTTAGTGGACCATAAAATGGTAATATGAGTATGTCTTGGGGTTACTTGAAGGTCCAGGCAAGTTGGAAATGCATTGTGGATGTAAACATCTAGTTCTCAGTTGTATAGTATTCTGCAACAAGGGTCTGTAACAATCTTAAAGCATGGTCCAATTTTGACTTGTGGGTTGAATCATGAATGAGAGTTGGAGGGGGTGGTACATGTACTACCAACATGGCAATTGCCCTTACTTGGTCGAGACAGGGGCCCCAATGAACCTTGTGGGAGCTGATGAGGCGCTTTCTAATGTGCGTACCCAGGTAATTTACAACAGCAACTTGAAATTATAGCAGCCACTTGAAATTATAGCCAATTTAAATAAATATATATCATATAGTCTTAACTAGTGTTGCAAGATATGAAACAGTACTAATGAGTAACTGAGCAATGAATAAAATTGTGGAAGTCATGGAAATGCAAGCAGACTATCAAGCACGTATTGCACATTTCATTATATTCTTTACAATCTCAAACAAAGTGGGACATGTAGATGCATAATAGTCCAGTGTTAGTACAGGGTCACTTGCATGTAAACTGGTGCTCAACATGGAGAAAACTACAAGCATGAATTGCAGAGTAAAGGGTCTAATTAATAACTCCAAATGTGCATTTCACATAAAAACAAATTTCATCCCCAAATTTCAGCCACATCTCCTCTTCAGCCAAAAACAAATTCCACAGGTCAATAATTAAATAAAAGCATAATGACAATAAAGTTTGGGGAAGAACCTGGGCAAGTCAGAGAAAGCAGTGTTCCTTGGTTATATTGCACCGAACATAGTCACCCTCCCAGATAGTATGAGGAATTGCTGAAAATAACCAATTTACAATCCATAAATTGCACACACAGTAAGCAACCAGTTTAGGAACCAATAATCATCCCTTGATGCTATTAATAAACCATACCCATGAAATAGTTGCCAATCAAACCCATGCTGCCAGACGCCTTAAGCCCAGAAATTTCAAAAAGTATCAAAGGAGAGAACAGGTTCTTAAGCCCAAAAATTTCAAAGCGAGTTACTAGAGGTCCGGTCCTCAAACCTTAAACACAAACACGAGTTTACTGTAGGTTCGGTCCTCAAGAGTGAGGACCGGTCCTTAATCCCAGTTTTCTCAAACACCAATATTTTCGAATTTTTTTTAAAATGTAATTCAATCTAACCTCCTACAATATTTGTTTTCACATAAAAACAAATTTCAGCCAAAAACAAATTTCACAAGTCAATAATTAAATAAAAGCATAATGACAATAGAGTTTGGGGAAAAACTGGGCAAGTCAGAGAAAACAGTGTTCCTTGGTTATACTGCACCGAACACAGTTACCTTCCCAGGAATTGCTGAAAACAACCAATTTACAATCCATAAATTCCATCAGTTGTGAAAAGATAAAGTTTCTGGTATAATAGAGCTACACATACAGTAAGCAACTAGTTTAGGAACCAATAATCATCTGTTGATGTTATTAACAAACCTTACCCATGAAATAGTTGTCAATCAAACCCACGCTGCCAGATGCCTGCAATTAGTTCCTTCATCAGTTCCAAGGTGGGCGGCGGCTCATATGGGTGGTAGCATAAGTTGCTATGGATTTTTCTTCTCACTAACCATGTATTGGAATGAAATTTGGTTGTTTAACTGGGAAACAAAAGGGGGATCGGTCTGAAAACAATGGTGAGGAATGAGAGAGTTGTTAGAAAACATAAGGCTACCAATTCACCAACGGATAGATATTAGCTGAGGCAACATATCAATAGCCAAAATACTGACATATTTACAACTTTAACCCTCACAGAAACTATTTTTCATTTTAGTTATAATTGTTGTAACTATTAATTAGTGGAATTAAGTGGCTCATGTCAGCCACAGTAAATAATGCACTGTTTGGAGAATAACACAAACTAACTCAAACATTAGTTTATGATATTGGTTGGCTTTGATAGGTATTGGAGTAGTGATAGCAATCAACAATCTAATGGATGTCACTCTAGTAACTGGAGAAAAAGTATCCAAAAATTCTAGATCAACTTTTTGTTTAAAGCCTTTTGCAACAAGTCTGGCTTTATATTTATCTATATTTCCATCCGGTTTGAGCTTCTTTCTAAGGACCTATTTACACCCAATAGTTTTACAACATGTTAGTAAATCTACTAATTTCCATGTTCTATTAGAAATTAGTGATTCCATCTTATCATTCATAGCCTCTTTCCAAAAAATAGCATCAGGTGATGATAAAGCTTTTTGTAAAGTAATATGATTTTCCTCAACATTATAAACATAATAGTTAAGGCCAAAATCTTTTTGAACCCTAGCTCTTTTACTCCTTCTAGGTTCAATTTCAAAATTATCTTGACTTTGTAAATTAGGAGTAAAGGAACTAGTTTCAGAAAAGACATTTTCTCTAACTCCTTGACCCCCACTGCTTTTTTATTTAAAAGGAAAATTTTCCTCATGAAAAATAGCATCACCTGATTCAATAATAATATTATTTTCAATATCAAAAAACCTGTAGGCTGTACTATTCAAAGCATAACCAATAAAAACACAAGTAGTAGCTCTAGCACCCAATTTGGGCCTTTTAGGGTCTGTTAATCTTACAAAAGCTAAACCGCCCTACACTCTAAAATATCTCAGATTTGGTTTATGACCCTTTCACACCTCAAAAGGTGCATGTAATTTTGATCTTTTTATGTGGCACCCTATTCAACACATAGCAAGCAATTAAAACTGCTTCACCCCAAAGATTAGAGGAAGCACCTGAATCAATAAGCATGACATTTGTTAGCTCAATCAAAGTTCTATATTTCCTCTATGCACACCATTAGATGCAGGAGAATATGGTGGTGTTGTCTCGTGTATTATTCCTAAAGATTGAACATAGGAATTAAACTCGAAAGACTCATATTCTCACCCCTATCACTTCAGAGTCTTCTTTTTTTTTTCTTTTTTTCTTTCTACCAAATTGATTTTCAACCTCAAGGAGGAACTCTTTAAATTTACTAAAAGCATCACTTTTATTTTTCATCAAATAAACAAAAGTAAATTTCAAAAAAATCATCGATGAAAGTGATAAAATATCTATTTCCTCCACGAGTTAAAATTCCTTCAAATTCACATAGGTCTGTATGAATCAATTCCAATAACTCAGTATTTCTTTCAACACTTTTGTGAGGCATTTTGGTAATTTTTGTCTTACTACAAGTTTCACATTTTTTCACCATTGGAATTAAACCCATGCTGCTCATGATTCCTACATATTTGCTATTTATATGACATAAACGTGCATGCCAAAAATTCAATGAAGAGACCATATAAACAAAAGTAGAAGATTTATTATTATTTTCAACATTCAACTTAAACATACCATCACAAGCAGCCTATGCCCGCAAAAACACCTTTCTTGGTAATTTCATATTGGTCAAACTCCATAGTTTGCTTAAAACCAGCCTTGTTTAGAAGAAAACTTGACATCAAATTTTTCCTCATGGAAGGAGTATGAAGTACATCTTTCAAAATCAACACCTTTCCAAAAGTGAAATTAAGTTCAACCTCACCACTTCCAAGCACTTGAGTTGTATGACAGTCACCAAGTAATATTGTTTTTGGCTCCTTAAAAGGAGTATACAATTTAAATCAAACTTTATCATAGCAGACATGCCTATTGGCACCAGAGTCTGCCCACCATCCTTCAACACTATGAACCATATTTACATCGGTTATCATTGCCGTAAACGGTTTTTCAGCAACATGAGCTTAAGGATTAGGCTCACGTTTCCGGTATCTGCAATTTCGAGCAATATGCCCACTCTTGTCACAAACAAAACAAATTGAATGAGTGAATTGGTTCTTATTCACTTGGCTTGGGTTTCCTTTATTTGGTTGGTAAGGGTTAGAGAACTTTTTCACAATTTTCTTTTTAGGCTGCATATTATTATTTTTAGGAAAATGACCTTTGGGCGAATTATTATTTGAAGAGACTAAATTTACCTTGGAGGAATTACCATTGTTCTCTTGCATAAGGATATCTTGACCTCTAGCCTCCTCTTCTACATGAATACGTGTGATCAAATTCTCCAAGGATATTTCTTTTTTCTTGTGACGCATTGTTTTTTGAAACTCTCTCCATGAAGATGGTAATTTGTCAATGATGCGACTTCATATGTGACTTCAGATACAATCATTTGGAAGTCTTAGACTTGTTCTACAATCGATTTTCCATCCACCATTTGATAGATGAAAAAACGGCTTGCAGCATATTTCTTTGCACCTGCCTCCTCGGTGTCATATTTGCTCTGCAAGGTTTTCCAAATCTTCTTTGCAGAAGAGTAAGTAGTATCATAATAATCATAAAAATGATCAGCTAGACAATTCAAGAGATAGTAACTGACAATTATACTCATCATTTTCAAACTTTTGTATTTTTTCTTCATGATCAAGAAGTTCATCATCTGACATGTTTTCAGTGTTCTCCTTACTTGGATTTTTGTCATCTAAAATGTTACAACAAAAACTACTTTCAATTGGTTAGAGGTGTTCCTTCTGATTCAATGGCTTAAATTGCTAGAATCATTTTTATCAGCCACTTCTTGCATCTTATCAATCTCATTCAAATGAAGTTTTTTTATTCATATGTTTTTTTATTACACGTTAAAGAATATGTTTGCACTTTTAAATTACACGGACTCAAATTTTACCATTATACACAATAACAAATCACATTTTTCAAATTTTCAGCAAAGAATAGGAGAATCCCCCTGCACAAGGCAATGAAGGAGATAAGGAGCCCAAGAACACTGAATATGAATCCCCCAAACCCCATTAAGCCACCTGTGAATGCCCATCCAAGAACTTTTGAACAATGACCATTTGAATATTGCCCATCTTTTGTTTACTATGACGTACAATATATTGTCTCACCAAGTATTGTAATACTTTTTTGAATGCTGGTTGATTTATTAAGATATTATCAATATCTTAACATAACAACCAGCATATAGAACATACCATGAATTCGCATTTTGTAACTTAAGCTTGGTTAGCAAACATTGATGTATATATGTAAAAAATTTATAAGCCTTCTGCACGTTTTATAAGCTTTTCATACCCGTAGCATCACGCGAGTACTATTACTAGTTAAATCTAAACACATTAAATTTGGAGCTTTTTAATTACTAGTTTTAGGGATTTGGAAATGTTTTTTTTTTTTTTAAATCTAATAATACTTGTATTTATATGGTTTACTGTTTTTTTATTTGATTATAGGTTTGTTATTTATTTATTTATTTATTCTTTAAGGGCTTTCGTGTTTACTAATCTTTCATATTGGACATGCCTTTTTTTATTAGAGATTATTGATGTGTTCAATCTTTCATATTGTATATGTATTAGTTATTTATTATAGTTCAATTTTATTTTTCAAACTTGACACTGATAAGTATTATATCCCCTACATATCATATACTTATCATATAAACCCTAATTTATGACACTTATATGTTTAATACATGCATTGATGATTAATGTAATATTTCCTTAAGTTTCATTTAAAAATTATGTGTTTTGAAGCCAATATATGTTGTATATGTGGAAGGCGGCCGATATCAATATCGAACAATATCAATATCTCCTTAATTTGGAGTCTCAATAATATCCTCATGGCCGATATTTTGAACCTTGGGCATGACATACCAGAAAATTCATCATCCTCAATGCCTCCTCAACTCCTTCTTTCCTTACTTGATCTTTTTCTTACCATCTTTTCTACCTTTATTGTGCCTTTCTTTCTTATCAGAGTGACTATCACTGTCTTCACCATTAGAAGCAGGCAAAAGATGACCCATCTTATATTGTAACACCCTGTATTTTTTCAATTCTATCGTGTGTTGACACGTGTTTTCAAATTTCTTGTGTAGTTAGAAACTTAAGAATTCTTAAAGAAAATGGAGTTTTCTTTGTCTTTTGAGTAACTAACTTGTACCATTAGAGGTTTAGAGTTAGCTCTAGTACTCTTGAGTGTGATTTTGGTGATTATCAAATTGGAATTAATTTTTTAGAAATAAATTTTTTGGAGATGAATTTTTCATATTTCTTCTAGAGAACAATTTGTTGTTTTGAGGTTATAGGAAATTATGATTAATTAATACGAGTCCATATGAATTTTCAAGGAATTATTTGGAGTCCTAAGCTATTTTTGGTGAATTTATGAAGTTTGGAGAAATTAGAAAATTAGGGAAAAAAAATTAATTAGGTTTGCTAATTGGACTAACACACGATGCATGGCACAACGCGATTGGTCTGCTCGCACTGACACGACGCTAACTGGACGAGAGGCGGACGAGCTCACATGAGCTTTTGTGAGCGCCTTTCACCAGATCCGGTCATGCGTTTTAATCTGGAGCGTCGAAGCTCATTAAGACTGAACGATCTAGACCGTCCATTCCTTTAAGTGTCGGGCACTATTCATTCGGGTCAATTTGACCCGCGTGTTTTGCCAACCGGGTCAGCCCGCCCATTTCGTCTCACAAAACTTGCAACCCGTGGGTTTTTTCACAACCCAGTTTGATTTTCAGCCTTCTTTTGAGCATTTATAGTACAATTTATTCCACATTGAAGATTTAAAACTTCTTCCAACCCTCTAGTGTCTATAAATAAAGACGTTGTCCCTCATTTTCACTTGCACCACCAAGTTAGAGTTACTCACTTCTTGGTTCTTTGTGAGTCTCTCTAAGAAGAGATATACCAAAAGGAAATAAACTTTCCATAGTTTAAAGTTTTATGGGTGCAAGGAGGAGTCCGTAAGAGTGAAGTCTAGTTTTGGAAGTCTACAACCGGGTAACTATTTTATTATTTCTACTTTATTTATTTATTTTTAGGCATTGATTTTATGATGCATGCTTAGAATAATTAAGTAGGATTAATTTATTAATTAAGCGTGTCTAGCTTTATTTTTGGATACTTAATTGTTTAATTAAAAGTTATTCGCATGCTAGGATTAGCAAGTTTCAATTGTATAGATTAAGTTGGATTAATCTAATTTATTTTGAGGATTTGTTTTGAGCTTAAACAAATAATCAATTGGTTTGACTTTAAGATAAAACTTAAAACTTGTGAACCCTTAAGTAAACTCTAAAGAGTAGAGTTTAGTCCACTTAGGACTAGAAACGAGCGACATTTGACTAAAGGAAATGTCATACCGTCTTCCCTTATTGTTAATTGTCTCTAACTTAGAATTTGTTTTCTTTTGTCGATTTTGTTTCTATCGGATCACCCAATTACCCAGTTGCCGAGTTATTAAGAGGTTAAGGTTGCCATATTGTCTAGTTACGAAGGATTAATTTGCCAAGATAGGACCGTGCGCAAACGTGGAAGGCTTAAGAAAGAGAATACTTGAAGAGCATTGAATTCCAGGTAATGGAATTTATCCTACATTCCTGACCATGGACTTTGTGTATATATGTGTAGTTTTTAAACTATTATAACATGCTATTATGCTTATTGTGTTTGGTCTGAGAGTAAGGGTAGCCTCGTCGGTTACCTTGGGTTCATATACTATTTATAGATTTTTATGCATGTTTACCATATACTATTGCAACTGAGGTGTTAAATTGATTTTGTAGAAATGTTTTGGGATTTTGGAAATCAATCTTTCACAGAGAAATATTTTTAAAGGTTTTCAAACCTAGCAAGGTCCCTGAGGGAAGGTATGATCGTATGAGGTGCTTACCCCCTACTTTCTTTGTGTTGTTTTATTTCTTCTCTATTGCTTATGCAGATTTGCCTCTAGGAAGAGATCTTGACTGAGGGGTACACAGCTTGTATTCTCTTGTCGGGTGTCTCAAGGTCTCTTTTGTCATGTCTTTTGCTATTGTAATAGTTCTTGTTTTCTCATATGCGTTTTACATTGGGAACCTATTTTGAACAATTATATTTTGATTTAATCATTTTGTAAACTTATGTGAGTTTTGCTTATACTTTAGTAATTCTCTTTCTGGTGCGTTGCATTAACTATTTCACCCGAGCATATTGGTTATTTTATATATTTATGTTTTTATTTTGATCTTATTATTTCCTTAAAGATCCTGTTGTGTAAGAAGCACTCTGATCCAACGCAGTTCATTTAAATCAAAAGGCTCAACCTTTCCTGAGTGTCTTGGGGGATTAACGTCAATTTATTAGTACTAATCTCTCGGGGTACTCAAAGAGGGTGCCTCTATCGCATACCCAGAGTTCGGGGTGTGACTAATATATACTATTTTCTACGCACCACTTCTCGATTTCTTATTTGACCTATCACTAACCTCATCGTCAGACCTAACCTTATTACTTCTTTTACTATTTTTCTTACTATGTCGCCTCTTTCTATCTTGGTCAGAACTTCCCTCACTTTCATTTCCCGAAGAATATGATGGTGATAAATACTCATCCGACAAATATCACTTCTTTCTAGACCCCTTATTTATTCTCTCAAGATCTTCACCATCTGAACTACTATATCGAGAACTCTTCTTTTCCGTCCTACCTTATCACCTGACTTCTTCTTCTATTTATGTTTCACATAAGCATTCAAATTCTCATCCTTAATTGACACATGAGTCAAATTTTAAGTCATTTTTGAACATTTTTCTCAATTAAAAATTAGATAGGGTGACTGTAATGACCCGATCCCAAATTTAATTTGAACTTCAATTTTCAAGTTTAATTGTCAATTTCATTTAAATTTTTGGAAAGGGATTCTAGTATTTTAAAGGAGCAATTTAAAAAAGAAAACTTTTGGTCAATAAATTCTAGATGATCTAAATAGAACCCGAGTTAATGGATGCGTAGGCGAAGACAGTTCGTTATTTGGAGTTACGGTTAGATTTTTTGCAGACAATTGAAGTTAGGGGCATTTTAGTATTTTATACAAATAAAAAATTGTTAAGCTCCCAAATTATGGAAACTTTCAAAATTTCATTTTTCTCTTTTCAAATTAGCTCTCACTCTCACTCTTTCTTTCTCCTCATTTCTCTCTCCCTCCTTATGTTCTCTCTCTCTTCTAGTTTCTCTGTGTGCGACAACCAACCACCAACACCAGCCACCTCTCACCGTCACCAGCTATCGGTGATCGACCTCCCCTCAGGTCGGCCGACACCCCAGCCCTCTCCTCCTTCGTCGAGCAACTCTTTTGGGTCACGGAAACAACCCAAAAACCCCTCAGACCCACCAGCCTTGTTCTCCAAAATTATGATCAATTGTCACTCTAATATCTAAGATTTTTATTGGGTTTTCTCCTTGAGGTATGGGCTTCCTTCTCCCCCACCAGCCTTGTTCTCCAAAATTATGATCAATTGTCACTCTAATATCTAAGATTTTTATTGGGTTTTCTCCTTGAGGTATGGGCTTCCTTCTCCTTATGTTTTGGCTGATTATTTTGAGTGATTGTAGAAAGTTGAAATTTGGGATTCTGTAGCCATTTTGGGTTTTCTTTAATTTTTCAAAATTGAGGGTTGTTTCGTTGGTTTGTCTATCAAATCTCATCCTTAGTAACAACATTTGTGGATTAAAATTGAAGGAAGGAGTGGATATGAGGAAATTGGCATTTCTTGGCTTAAATCTTGTTTTGGGGCTGCCACTATGGGCCGCACTTTCAGTGATTTCAAACCCTATTGTGAATTCATGACTAAGGGATTATTTTTTTGGGCAAAGTTTGTGTGTATTGTTGGCATTGGCTGTATTGAATGGGGTTGGAGAAAACAGAGTTATTTTAGAACTAATTTGAGACCTTGTTAATACCGATTTCACTCTAGGATGAGCCTTTCGATCAAAGTGAACCTAGGACGAGTTCTTTTTAAGTTTAGGAGTTGTTTTGGATTTGTGAGTGACGTAGGGTTGAGCTAGACTGGTTTTGAGAATAGATTTGCGAGCGTTATAGTTTTAAGGAAGGCGATTTATCTAACCATTGTGAAAATGTAAGTTGGGTGGGACGTTAGGTTCGTTTACACACACACACACACACTCTTTTTGTGGTTCAGTCGAGACTAATGGTATGCTTTATGGTTCTATTTTATAGGTGAGACAATCCAGATGAGGATCGAGGCTAGGAATTCTCACTGTGAGTGGACCTTGATTTTTAATAAATAATGTTTTACTATGTTATTTTGATCTCTCTGATTTAAATTGAAGTCGACCTTGAGTTTTTTTTAAATCCTAAGTATCACAAATTATCACTTATGTTAGTCTGATTGCCCCTATCTTGGATTTCATATTTTAAGCGATCAAATAATATTTCAATGTGTTTTTAAATGTGAATTTCTTATTGATGAAATTGTTAATTAAAGGGCGTGCTTTAATTTTTACTTAATTTATGAAAAGATTACATATGTCTTGGATGTTCGTTTCTTTGAATATTTATGTTGGTTGTGATGTTATGATTTGAGGAATGACACTTTTTGAGTTTGGATTGTTAAGGAGAGTTGGAAGAAATAAAAATGGCTTAATCATTATCTCATAAGTATTTTTAAAGATTTAAAAGGTATTTTTAAAACCGCCGTATAAGTGTCTGTTTCTGAGATTGAGAGACAGATAGGTATTTGGTACCCATCTCGGTACACATATGGGCTTTAGGCTGTGTGTCGGGATGTCTTGCCCTTTGGGGGCGCTCTACGTGCACGTACGAACAGATGAGTCTGCCTGTGTAAAATGCATTGGATTGTGGGTCGGATATGAGCCTGCCTATGCGCGGGATTGTGGCTAGGGTATTGCCTACAATTATGGGTATGAGTATGGTGGCATTTGTTATTTACCAAGGATTTCTCTATAACATGAGTTTAAAACAAGAAATTTTTTTTTTTTTCATTTTTTTTATCTTGATTCTTGGACACATGGTTTTGTATGATAAATTAATTTGGAAAGTCCTCAATGAAATGGTCACATATTGGTTCTATTCAATTACCTTGTGTTAAATGGTTTCTATGATATTTTAAAAAAGATTCAAAAATTGTTTAAAACTGGGGGATTTCAAAACCAAGCTTGATATTAAGGGAAAAAGGGTTTTCAATATGAAAGTAAGTTTGAAAAGGGTTCTACGCTATTAAAATTAGTTTATGTCCACTCACTGAGATTTTTTCTTACATATTGTTTGTTTTATTTTAAATTTCCCCCCGATAGAAGCGGTCGAGCCAAGAGGAGCATCGAGGCATTTTGTAACCATTTGAAGACTTTGTAAGTTAATGTTCCCTTATATTTCTATTTATTTTAAGATCTAGATGGCTCTCATAACTGTGGAATTTGATTGTGTAATGTTCTATTATGATTTTTGGACGGGTCAGAGACCCTCGTTGCTTTGTAGTACGTAGAGGTGGTTGAAAGACTTATAAGTATTTTATACAGGTTTTATAAATTCGGGTTAGTCCATTTTAAAGGGAGGTTCTGCCGAATTTTCGATAAGATTTTCTTTGGATTTGGATTCCCACAAGATCACTCCTTGAAATCTGGGGACGGTCTTGTCAATGACCATGCCTCCTCGGTTGTAAAAATATAAAAACAAAATCAAGTTTGTTGGGCCTAGACTCTTTTTGGATATTGATCTTGGGTCATGGCCAATTTCACTTCCCCTATATTATTTGTGTATATCTTTACTAGCAAAAATGCTCTAGAACTAACCAATTAGTAAGATAATATGATGCTAATCACCCTTTTGGGCCCACTACACAATGTAATTTAAATTCATAATCCAAACCGTTCATATTTTAGGTCACCAATTAAAGATCAATCTTGCAAAAAATCAATCAATAGTTTCAATCGATCTTTTAAAATAATAGTGGCAAACAATAACTAAAAAAATTAGGGTGGATGTAATTTTAATGATTGTATTTTGTATTGATTATTCAATTTTCACATATATATATGTAATAAAAAGACAAAATGCATTTTGTATAAAATATGTTTCTTCATATGGTTTTAAGATTGAAATTGTCCTACAATTTAAAATTTCTAGGATTATAATGCATTTTTTAAAATAAAAATAATTAAACTATGCCAAATGCTAACGCCCATACTAAATGCTTGGTTCATTAAAAAGTGATCGACTTATCACTCACTTTTGCATGTAGACGGACCTACTAGACTATTCATGTTTGGACTTTTCTTAAAAAAAAAAAACATTTTAATTATAGTAGAAACAGTAATAGTAATATATAGTAAAAAGTAACTAAAGCTTATGATTGGGTGGGTCATTCTCCGAAAGCTGCTCTAAAACTAGATATGGCTAAGGCTTATGATCAGATGAAGTGGTCTTTTATTTGTGTTGTTATGTTGAGGTTGGGCTTTGCGGATTCTTTTGTGTCACTTGTCATGAACTGTTTGACTATTGTTACCTACTCTATTATTTGCCAGGGGCAAAGTTATGGGACATATTGTGCCTCACCGTGGTCTTCGTCAGGGTGATCCCATTTCACCTTATTTGTTTTTATTATGTGTGGAAGGTTTTCTCTAGCTTGCTTCGCTATGTGGAGGAGGTGGGTTTATTGACGGGTGTTTTGGTGGCTCCATTGGCGTCATCGGTCTCACATTTATTTTTCGCAGATGATAGTTTGTTGTTTTTCGATGCTTCAGTGCCGGCTTGTAATTCTTTGCGGGCTATTTTTGTCAGTATGAAGGGGCGTCAGGTCAGAAGATTAATCTCCATAAGTCAGCTATTGATTTCCTTCCCCATACTCGAGATGCTATTAAAACTGAGTTGAGTTCGTTGTTGCAGGTTCCCGCGGTCGCTTTTCATGAGAAATATCTTGGCTTGCCTACTATTATTGGGTGTCGAACGACATAAGGTTTTGATGGTTTATTGGGTCGGTTACGTAAACGGCTTTCTGGTTGGAAAGAAAAGTTGTTATCCAAGGCCGGTAAAGCTATGTTGATTAAGGCGGTTTCTCAGGCTATCTCGTCCTTTGCTATGAGTCTATTTAAAATTTCGACCAAAGTTTATGACAGTCTTAACTCTCTTACTGCTTTTTACTGGTGGGCTGAGATTCATTGGCTTCGTTGGTTGAAAATTTGTCAACCTCGAGATGATAGGGGTTTGGGTTTTAAAGATTTACAAACTTTTAATCTAGCTCTATGGCTAAACAGGGTTGGCGACTTCTCTTGCTTCTCACATTCTTAAAGCTTGTTATTTTCCTAGCACTTCTTTTCTTGATGCTGCGAAAGGCTGGGGTTCCTCTTATATTTAGCATTCCTTGTTGTGGGGTAGGGCTGGAGTTGCTTAAATCATGTTTAAGGAAAAAGATTGGGAATGGTAGGGATACTTTCATTTATGGTGAGGCTTGGCTCCCTCGTGATTCTGGTTTCTGTGTTTCCTCCCCTTCGGTGTTGTCATGGCATGGGGCTATTAGTTCCCTTGTCACGACATCTGGTGGTTGGAATACAGCATTTGTTAAGGTTCATTTTTTGCTGGAGGATGCGGCAGCTATTCTTGTTGTTCCTCTTGGCCTCTCTTATTCCCGTGATAGGTGGGTCTGGCATTACACACTTTCTGGTGAGTTTACAGTGAACAATGGCTATAGGGTGGGGCTGCAACGACTTTTCGTCAAGGAAGGTGTTGGTTCAACTTCGAATCCGCAAGCTGTCAGGGTGTTTTAGCGTCGGGTTTAGGGTCTGCGTGTATCGGCAAAGATTCGATTGTTTTTGTGTAGTGTCGTCCATAATGGTTTGCCATGTATGGCTAATCTTCATGCTCGTACGATCACTCCCCTTGCTGCTTGCTCGCGATGTTGTCTGGCTTCGGAGTCGCTCCTTCACATCTTCTGGTTTTGCAAGTTTGCTCGCAAGGTTTGGAAGTGTTTCCCTCCTTATTTTTCTATTCGCTCTTGGGTAGGGTCTGACTTTGGGAGTTTACTAGAGTTTTTTTATTCTCGTCTCTCTACCGTCGAGTTTGAGCAATTTGTGGTTATTCTTTGGAGGATGTGGTTTGAGAGGAATTTATTCGTGCATAAGCAGGTGTCAGTGGTGGTTGGGCATGTTCGTGAGGTGGCTCTGAAATACCTTGCAGAGTATTAGGATGCTCAATGTCCTGTTATCTCTTCGGGGCCGCGGGTTGTGAAAAAGTGGTGTGCCCCCATAAAAGGGTGTTACAAGTTGAATGTTGATGGTTCTTTTAATTCTGTTTCAGGGGCTACTGGTGTTGGTGTTATCATTCGTAACTGGGTGGGGGAGGTTGAGGTGGCTAGGCCCTTCCTCTCATCGATATCACTTCCTCGCAGCAAGTTGAAGTGTTAGCTATCTTGCGCGAAGTTGAGTTTGCTTTGGTGGCTGGGTTTAACTCTGTATCATTGGAGTCAGATGCATATTCTGTTGTATCTCGATTTAATAGGCGGGGTTTGGATTTAGCTTCCGATGGTCATTTGTTAGACGAGGCTAAGGAAGTTTGGTGTTCTTTTCTGAATTCACCGTGTCAATTTGTGCCTCAATCTTATAATGGGGGTGCTACGTCAATATTTCATGCTTCACATTGTGGTTCTCTCCAAAGTTTGGGGGTTCTTCTGTCCCTTCTTGGTTAGAGGCACAAGTGTTGTTGGATTTCCCTTCCTACTAGGGGTAACTCGTGTTGGTGACATGTTCATAGGATAAATTAATTAAAGAAGTTAAATGTTAAAGGGAAATTAATTAAAGAGAGAGATGCGACAAACCAATTCTTATAAGCGGGAAAATGAATTTAGGAAATAGATAATAAACCATTGAATGAAAGCCAAAACAATCTCAGTGATTTAGATTCAGAAATAAATTTTAAGATTAAAAAACTGTTATGTTTTATTATATTGATGCTTCTCTTTCCATCAAAAAAGAACAAAAAAAAGCCTAAAGGTTGTTATTATTTTGAGTATTATTTGAGAATTATTTTTTATTTTTTATTTTTTCATTTTTTTTCCTGGGGTGGAAATTAGGGCTAAATTTGGAGTTGGGCCTCAGCTTTTGAAGAGGTCCGCCGGCTCGACCCAAAAGTTTTACGAGTAACCCTAATAGCTCGACCCAAAGGTCCACCGACCCGACCCATTTTCCGCCACTGAGGGGAGACGGATAACGGGTGGGGTGGGTTCATCGTTCAAAATACACACAGAGATTGAACACGAGCGTCTGAGATCATCTTCCTCTTCCTTCCGTTCAATTTCTGGACTTCGCTTTCTTTTGGATGTGAATCCACAACAACAACAACGAAAATCTCAGGTTAATGTTTTATTTTTTTTTTTCTATGGTTTGGTTTCAAATCTCATAAATTTTGAATTTAATCGGGTTTATTTCCTTATGATGCGCATTTGATTTTCTTATCCATTCCCATTCTGATTCTCTGTCATCTGATTTCTCTTTTATTTTTTAATTTTTTTTGTTAAATTAGGTATTATGTGTTTTATTGGAATTGTTTAATTCCTAATTCTTTTGTATGATTTTTTATTTTTGAGACTGATTGGTGACTCATGTAAACAATTCAAAATTTTTTTTAAGTTAAGTTTATTTTTTCTATATAATTGTTTGTTACATTTTCCTTTATAATTTTAAATTTGCTGTTCAGACCAAACAAAGAAATTAATTTTTCTGTTGTGCATTGATCCCTCTTTATTTTGTTTTATTAAACATTGATCCTTTTTATGTTTCAAGGTGATTATAATTTGTAAGTTTAGTGTCATGAAATATATCTGCTAGTTATTTTGATATTCATTACCATGTCTTGTGAAATGATTATCTAGGAATGAATTATATGGTGGAATGCATCATGCATCATGCACATCAAATATCTTTATCATAAAGCTTGAGACTTGATTGGTAACCCAGGATGATTTCTTTGATTGGGCACCACTGAAACTTGTCTCACAATCAATCAAACGTCTTCCTTTTTTCTATTTTCACTATCTAGGAAATTTTATCTCTTGGAATCTCTTATTAAATACAAGAAAAACATTATTCATTCTACATTTTGGGTTTGACACTCTTTAATGGGTTTGACATTATTTTTAGGGTGGATTCTAATATATTGACTAAATGTGCTGGTGCTGATTCATTTAATTTATTACTATTATCAAATTAATGCAGATTATGGAGGACATGGACATCGATCAGGTAGTGGATGTACCTGACACGCCTGATAGATTAGCTGCCAGACATGTTAGTGGCAGGGAATCTGTTGCTAAAGTTTGTAATTCAGCATTAGCTTGTCACCTGAGTAATCCACACCTTGTGGATGAAAAATCTGTGAATGGGCTGAGGCTCAGGGGTAAATTTGTCAGTGAAAATGGGCAGAGTAGAAGAATAGTTTGTCATCCTCCAAGAAATGTTAGCAATCTCGAAGTTAAGAGTTGCAGCAACTCTAGTGTTCCTTCCTCAGGATCATCTTCCCAGAATGCTCACTTTAGGAGAGCAGCAGTGGGAAAAAGCTCCAGTCGTGAGGCCAAACATTCTACTGGAACTGAACATATGGACAAAGGAAAGTCTATGAGCATTAAAATTTCTCCTAAATCATCTGCTTGCCAAGAAAACACTAAATTTTTTGATTTAACCAAACAGAATGGGCACAACCAATTATCCAAAATGGTTTTTCCACATGGTGAATTAGAAGATTTTGTTGCTGAAGGCACAAGAAAAGGGAGAACAGTGTCAGTTGGCAGTTCTATAGATTGCGTGCCAAATTATTTGGAGAGATCCAAAAATGCCATCATGGGCAAGGAAAAAGTAGATGATAATAAGGGTCTTGGCAAAGGGGTTGACCTGTCCACTGATCATCAACGTAGAACGGAGCAACAAAAGTCCATGCCTCTTCATTCTTCTACCTTGCCAAGAGTCAGTGGCCAAAAAAGGTTGGTGCGAAATGGCTGTATTTCCCCACATAATATAGCAACAAGGGCTAAACAATTGGCTGAACAGCCTAATAATAGTTCAAAGAATATTCAACAGAGTCATGCAAGAGATGTGGGATCCAATGGTTCACCATATGTCATAGACATAAGTGAAGACAATAATAGTTTTGAAAGAGTGAAAGAGAAAGGGAAAGGGGTAATAGCTCATTCTTCTACACCAAAGGAGAATAATGCAAGATTTATTCATACATCTAGCAGGTATTTTGTTGAAGATGCTCTTTAATTATGTCTTTTGTTAATGTGTGATTGATTATATTTTGTTTGATGGGTGTCATTCTGCTGTATTTAGTTTGGTTCCAACTTTCAAGCATTGTCTTTTCCTGTTCGAAATGAGATCAATTTATACAAGCACTAATTTCGCGTCTTGTTTTACTATCACTTGCATAACTGTTCGTTGCTTGCATTCTTTCCCTTTTCTATGGTTCCTCTCTACAACTAGTATGTTTTTTCACCAGTTAAGTTTGTGATTTATAATTTCTTTACTGGATTGGTTAAATCATAATACCTGTGTTTCTTCTGCTTGTGTCAGAGAGAGCATTCAACTCTGTACTTGTAGTGTTTTTTTTTTTTTTTGGGTCTAAATTGGGGGTCTTATGTCCTTGTGTGTTCCTTTTTACAGTCTATTTGGGAATGCAGAACTTAACTTTTCCCCCCTTCTCTTCTAAGCTGAGAAATTTGTAGATAAGGGTTGTGATAAATAGGTACTGGAGTGCTATGGCTTGGTTGTATAAATATCACTCATGTTTGAAATTTGGTAATAACTTCTTCATGGATTTTACCTATTTTATGACTTTTTAAATTTTTCAAGTGCCTGATGTGAAACCCTATGAGATTAGCCTTTTCTTCCTTTAAAGTTTTGGACTTTGTTCTCAAAAACAACAGAAATTCTTAACAAAAAAAATAAAAAATTTGTCTCCATATGACTTGAGAATTTTTGTTTGTGTTATTTTTTCTTGACTGTTGTTGCCAACAGTGTGTATTGATGATAAGCTTTGTATGTTGTCCCGTCTAATTACCAATATCTTGAGATCTTATGACATAATATGTTTTTGCAGCAGTCTTGTGAATGATAATAAAGAAGCTAATGGAACCGGTAATGTCAGTAGGGATATATCTGGATGCTCTGAAGGACTAGGTGGTTGGAGATCTACACGTAATCGTTCAAAGAAAATGGACCATTTCTCTTCTGATTCAACTGACCATCTTCCCAGCAGGATTAATGGTGTTGGAAACTTTGCCAATCAACATGAAAATAAAGTAGAGAGGAGGGATACTAGGAGTGAAGAATATCAAAGGACTGAAGATGATTTTGTAGAAGATCTGAATGCAACTCTAACAGCTTCAGGACTTGTGTCCGACCTAGACCGGATAGCTGGACCTCAGCATGCAGCTAAGACCGTTATTAAAAGGCAGAGGAAACGGGGATTAAGTTTGAGAAATCATGGAGAATGCTCTACATCGGTATCTGGTGACTCAGATATTGTTTTTCTTGGTTCATCTGAGGCATCTGAAAATTCGAAATCATCCAGGATCCAGAGACGTCAATTTCAGGGAATGTTGGGTCCAGTTATTGAAGTTGATGAGTTGTCACCTGCTGCAGGTCACTCTGCCCCCCATGGTATTGATTCCATGAATGATGATTCAGATGCTAGGGCAAGACAACTCGAAGCGGATGAGATATTGGCTCGTGAACTCCAGGAACAATTATATCATGAGGCACCTATCATTGGAGGTGGTGAGGTCAGTGCTTTTTAGTGGACTTTGCTGTGAACATTTTGTTGCTTTTCCTTTACGAAATGTTTGATATCTGTCCATGTTGTAGCAGGTTGATGAACATCTAGCTTGGGCACTGCAGCAAGAGGAGAATTCTTTAAATACTTCTTCTAGTGGAAGTCGCAATATATCACATCGGGTGAGTGAACCTGTTTATTTGAAAATAAAAATTCAATTTATGGCGACTGTCAAATGGTTATTTAGAAATATTTTGATACATGTGGTCATAGAATATTAGATATCACACTCACACGTTAATGAATCATTATCCTGCTGTGCCAGTCTGCCAGCCAGCTCTGGTCTCTATTCTTAGAAACTGAAAGAAAAAAAAGTATTTGTCAACCCAGTCTGTCAAGTTCTATTTAGTATTTTTCATATCAATTTGCTTGACGACGTAATGTCTTGCACGTGATACACCATTGAGTTGTGGCAACTCACAGTTAGGACTAATGTTTTACTCAATAAGGCAACAGTTGAATTTGTTAATTCTATTATAGTGTGTTATACTCCTTCAAAGACTAATATTTCTCTCTAACCAATCATGCATAAAATTAATATCTTCGAGCTGGTGAATTAGATTTTTTAACAAATTTGCCATTCTAGCACTATAGCGAGTTCCAAAATGAATTCGGTACAACCTAGCAAAGCTAAATAAAGAGAAACTAAGCCTGGGGTGATATTCCCTATAATTGAATATTTGGGATTGCACCAATCTTAGTTGTTCATGTATTTGTCCATGTAGGACCCATGTAGGCCCACACAAAGAAGAGCTAAGATTTTTACATTATAGGAAGTGTAAGCCTTTTAGTTGCATTGGTGATATTAAAACTGAATCCACAAAACAAATTGCTAAGGACTACCATTGACTAAGACTGAAAACTTAACAGTAGATATATAGAATTGAATCCACAACCTCTGATTTTAACTTAACCATCCACAAAACAAATTGCAAAGGACTACCATTGACTAAGACTGAAAACTGAACAGTAGATATAGAATTGAATCCACAACCTCTGATTTTCACTGAACCTCATTTTACTCTGGATATACAGTAAGTGGTAGAGTTGACGTGGTCTTAAGCCTTATGAATATCTAATTTGCAAATAGTACCATTCTTCCTTGACTGAAGTTTTGAATTAAAGCACTCATTAACCAGAAGAATATAATTAAGAACCTGTCTCCCTCCACATATGCAATCTACATCTCTGAGGCAAAGTTACTGAACACTCTTCAAGTGATGTGCCAACACCTTTTCCAATAAGCTAATGAGTTTAAAGTCTTTCAAATCGTATGCTCGCTCTCTCTCTCTCTCTCTCTCTCTCTCTCTCTCTCCCCCTCCCCGGGTTTCATAGTGTAAAACCCCCCATCTTTGTGTGTTTCTCTGGCAACCATAGTTTGAAAACCAACTCTTTATGGAGATTGTGCAAGATGTTAGGTGTTAGGTCTGTTTAAGATACAAGTGTCACGATGCCATATATGGAGATCATCATGAATAAAGAAAACCAAATGCTTTGTTATTCTGCAGTGATGCATATCATCCTTAAGTTTAGTTTTTCTATTTTCTCAATCATGCTAGCATTCTGATATTTGGTGTATGGATGATTGGAAGAAAAAGAAACATAAAAGGAAGATGTAATTTTGAGACTAAATTTCATTAAAAAAACATTTCTGATGATGGGCAAATGGACATTTATTTCTCTATGTAATGACTGAGTTTTATGCTGTTTGATAGCAGTGTTTCGTATCCTTAATTTTTTCTTTTTGTATGTTATGTAGGGAGGCTCGACGATCTTGCATCAACATAGACAACCCCGACCAGAGTCTTTTCAAAACCCTTCGACTAGGAGAGGAACCCAGGCTCGAGTTCCTACCTCTTCTAGAATGGCACAGTTAAGGAGTCGCTTTCGCAGCCAGTCTCCCAGAGTATCAACTAGAGGAAGAAATCTGCGATTTCCTTTGGGCATGGATCTAGACATGGTACCTGTTTTATCCCTTCTATTTTATAGGGTCTGTTCGATAACGTTTTTGTTTTTTATTTTTGGTTTTTTTAATTAAAGAAAGAAAGGAGAGAGGAAGATAAGAAAGAGAAGGGAGATGAAAGAATTAAGGGAGAGTAAAACAATAATACATAGAATGTTTTAAAAGAAAAACTAAATAAAAGTTTAATGCTTTTTAGTTTTATCTATTCCTCCTCACTTGTTCACTTCTCTCATCTATCTCCTCTTTTTCTTTTTAATTTAAAACAAAAACAAAAATGCTATTAAATGGATCCGTATTTTCTGCTTCTTACTTGCTGTGATTGGATGATACAAATAACCCTTTAAGAGATATATAAGTTGTCCCCTAGTTTGGGGTGAGGAGATTTATCTTGATTGTTTTGCAAGGCATTTTTTCTTTTGGATTTTCTGGGAAATAATGTTGCCCTCAATGCGGCCCCCAGTATGAACTTTTAGGTTGCGTCAAATAGTCTCCTTTGCTAGCTCAAACTGTAATGGAGAAATTTTATACAGGTCATATGATGACATTTCACTCTAGAAAATTGTCACATAACGAACAGGTATCATGCATGCAAAGTATTTCTTGTTTGTAGCTTCAATCACCTTCCTTTTCTTTCTCTTCGTTGCATGCCACCATCACACCCACCCGCCTCCATTCTCTCTCTCTCTCTCTCTCTCTCTCTCTCTCTCTCTCTCTCTCTGTGCCACCCACCATCACATGCACACACACCCACCACCCTTCTCACCACCACAATCAAGTCATATTTTTCATTGCTGTTGAAGTTAAAGCACTATCATTAATGGGCTTCCTGCCAATAAATTTGAGAAATTAGAATGAGAAGGATATCAATAAACAGATGAGGAAGGGGAAGCACTGCATCATCAAGCTATCTGTTGGAAATATGTGTATTTTAGCTCTATTATTATTTTTTTACTGTTTCACGTGCAAGGGTATTTTGGTCTGTCATGTACATATTTCTAATATAAATAGATGTGCTTGATCTCATTTCAGAACAAGCAATGTACATCAATATTATGTTCTTCTCTATCAATAAACAGATGAGGAAGCATGGCATCATATTGAAAAATGCCCACATCCATATTTAATAATGAAATGTGCACAAATCTGGACATTTTATCACAAGATTATTGAAATAGAGCTCTATATGTCAGCATGTTTTTATGACAGCAGCCACAAAATTGACCAGTTAGGTTTCTGATTTTAGTGAAAAAAAAAATGGAAAACATATTGGTTTTAGACCTAAGTAGCAAAAGCTTGGGTGATGTGGTGAGAGGGGGGTGGGAGTGGGTGGTGGAGGAGAGACAAGAGATGGGAGGTACGTGAAGCTCAAGGGGTAATTTTGTAATTCCATAAGTAATTTACATGTGTTAGACCCATTAGTTACATGGTAATTCTTTGGCACATGTCAGTCACATGATAACCATGCGCCATGTGCATTTCTATCTCTTATTTATGGTCTGATCTAACGAAACTGGCACACAATCTAAGGACAGTATTGGAACCTTTGAGTGTCGTTCTGTGTTTGGGGCACTATATGATTGGACTTTGCACGATGTTGTTCTATCTTTGGTGCATGTTCATATTTAACTACACTTATTGTTTTTTAATAACTATCAATGTAGCATATTAACTATATGTTTTGTTCCATCTATTTACTTGAAAATAATTTAAGTAAGGCATATAGTTGACCATTGTTGTATTATTCGTAATAAACCTTAAAATTATAATTTTACATCTAAGGATATTTTTATTTCTTCCATAGTCACTTTTAGTATTATGTCTTTTTTGGATAAGAAATATTTTTGGTTTTTTTATTCGAGTGATTTACATGCTTACAAGATTTCATATACCTTATGTTTTGTGTCTTTGTAAAGAACTCACTTATTTGAATAAATGGCTTGAATGAAGACAAACTTATTTACACAGGTGAGGAAAAGGAAGAGAGGGGATTTTTTTTGGGACCACATGTTATCTGGGCTTATTTGAAATAAAATTGTTTTCTAAGATTGCTAATTCAATTCTTAGCTGTGACATCAAACATGGGTTAAGGGGTACTAATTTAATGGTCTAGACATCAAACATGGGTGAAGGACTACTAATTTAATGGTCTAATCTCATCCTTGTCCCATCTCCTACACAAGGATTAAAGTTCAAGAAAGGCATTAGCATTTATCCTAAAGTTTGTGGGGGACAATATGATATTTCCTCTAAATATTTTGTGCAATAGTTATATTGTAAGAACTATGAATTAAAGTTTAATGTCAAGATATAGTTGAATGTTTAATCACAGATCAACGCTCTGTCAAGTTACAGTTGAAATTTTAGTTTTTTTTGTTTTTTTTGTTATAGACTCAGATTTCTGCTTTGTGATGCAGAGAATTAATATATTAGAAGCTTTAGAGGCTGCAGTTGAGGACCTTAGTGATGTGGGACTGGATAACCCCATGTTTCGAGTTCAGAGGGATTTCAATGAGTAAGATTTTAGCCTATTTATCAATTTATGTCTTGCTTATTCTTATCCGATTCTGTTTCAAGTAAGAGGAAAAAAAAATTCTACTTTTTTTATCCACTGGCTTCATACAGACATTAAGAGATGTGACATGATTAATCATTTTGTGACTTTGGATGTACACTTGAAGCATATATATATAAATATATATATATATTATTTCTCAGTTCCAGTTTCAGTTACCTTGTGCCTCCTTTTCATTTTCTTGCAGCGATGATTATGAGATGTTATTGGCACTTGATGAGAACAATCATCAACACGCCGGTGCAACAGCTCATCAAATTAATGCTTTGCCACAATCTACAGTGCAAGTAGGTGGAATAGAAGTTGTGCAAATATTGAAAAATGAACATATTTACTTTTTTGCTTCTTGTGGTGGGTTATGCCAATTATCTGATATTGCAGATTACTTGATATAAAGTATTGTTTGCGGTTTCTTTGTCTCACAGACTGATGCCTCAGAAGAAGCTTGTGCAATTTGTCTTGAAACTCCAACCATTGGAGAAACAGTTCGCCATCTTCCCTGCTTGCACAGATTTCACAAAGAGGTATGGACTCCTATTCTTGTTTAGTTCGCTTTTATCTTGCAAATCAAGTCATCAAATATTTGGTTCGTCCCTCTCCCTTTCCCTCTGCTGATCCCTTTTTCCCATTTCATTCTCAGTGTATCGATCCATGGCTCAGCAGAAGAACTTCATGCCCAGTTTGCAAGTGTTCCGTCACTTAGTTTGCACTGTGATTCAGTGCTCAGGCCATCTTTTGTGACAACATACTATCTTAATACTGCAAGCACTATCGTTTTGGGATCAAGGTAATCATTAGTCTATTTTGTGTTTTCCTCCCGAAGGATGTCATTGTAGAAGAAATTAAGAATTTGTTGAAGTGGTAGACTGTGGACTTCTGTGCATAATTGGATTTTCAAATACAAGAGATCAAGTTTACCTGTCTATCTTGAGTTTTTCTTTTTTTGGACTTGTTTAATCAGTTTTTCTGGTCCTTTTTTCCAGGCCTGATTATTAGGCCAGTTTTTTTTTATTTTGACATCAATGCGGTTAGCAGTCGGAAGCCCTGGCATAAATTCAGATGGATATGAGTGCCTCGTTAGTGGACAGATACGCACTTGGGTGGTGGTTCTTGGGATGCGCTGATGATTTGCATAGGGGAAGGTAGTATGTTACTATGTGGATCTATGCATACACGTGATGTTGTAATGTGAAATTGTCAATTGCATTGATGGTCTTCTTGGGGTACAGTAGACCATCTACATAGTCTCCAATATCAAAATTGATCTCCATATTTTATGGCTGCCTCTAAATTGGTATGTTTGTGCAAGAAATCAATGCTGCAATGAGTTTGATTTACCAATGCTATATGTATTGGGTTGAGTGCTGATGCTCTGCAGCTTGTTAAAATGCATTAACTTTGCATCAAGGGTAGTGTGTGCAAGCCAAGCATGCTTACATGGATATGTATTTACCTGGGTTGAGTCCGCCCCACCTATATCCAACTGCGTGGATTTCACTCAGACAATCATTACATATTCACATGTTGATAAATTAGGTTTCTTTTCTCTTCATTGGCCAAAAAAAAAAAACAGGTTTCTTTTCTCTTCATAATTTGGATAATTTGTCATGGTCAATATCAATTTGAACAGGCGAGCCTAGGCAAAGATGTTTGCAGCATATCGTTAAATTATTTTTCTTTCTGACTAATACAGCCCTGCAAAACTAGCCAAGCAATGAGCAAACAAATACAATCACAAGGAAAATAGACACGATGACATTGCTCAGCACACTGAGCAAAACTCCTAGCATCAACAAAATAGTGCCCGTTAAGGGCCAGACCAGCAGGCAACCGTTGAAAACGAAACACAAACATTGTGTACCTGACTCCAAAAAGTTGAAGCAAACCCGTGGCAAATAGCCAAAACGTCAATCTGTTATGGGAAGGAGACACCAGAAAAGGGAAAGGGCCATATCCGCCAAGACTTCCCCCACGCTATTCCGCAAAAGAGCTCCAACACCACCCCCCACAACATAAACACCGGGATGAGCTGGGACTAAACAGCACACGGCAAAAACGGCATAGCACACGACAAGGGGGACACCACCTCGCAATGAGGAAAACAATACTTAACAAAACACACAGAAAAACGGAAAAACAAAGAAAACAGATGGGAGAGGACCAGTGAGAAGGGCCAGCGCCCCCTCCCCTTGGAGCGCTCAACGCCGCCGGGAGGGTTATTGTTATGTTTTATGCCTATCTATAGTTAATTAACAGTAGTAATTACGGTTGAATTAGAATTTTGTCAACTGAATTCAGGGAATGCGGTATGCACATATAGGGTAATACAAAAAGATTCAAGGAGCTCTTATGTGTGGGCATTCTGTCAAATACTTTGTTTGTAATTCTGATCACATCTCAATTACAATCGTTAATTAACTGTAGGGTAATTTAATTAAATAGCCCCATTTAATCAAACTCAAGCTTTTTTGACCCCCTAGCCCAAAAACTTACTTTAATAGCGCTTTTGTATTTTATGTGACCAAAATACCTCTCTAAATATATATACTTTATAGACTGGGAATTTCACCAATAAACCAGAAAGTTCACATCTCTCTCTCTCTCCCTCGTGATGGCTCTTTGATAAACAAAAACCAGATCACCTTTGCTCAAAAACAAAACAAAAGCTATTTTAGCTCTGCCCAAAAGAAATTAAAAGAACAAGAATAGATATTGTTTGCCCAAAAATTAAATTTCTATAACTCTTTGATGAACAAAAACCAGATTTATAGCTTTGTCCAAAAACCATCGCCAACAGATCTGGTCTTTGATGAACAAAAATCAAATCTATTCTTTTTCTTTTAAGTTGTTGGGTGTTATCTATATGTTCTAGATTTGATCTCTTTCTCAATTTTGTCCACGGTGTCGCACCCTGAACGTGGGTATATAACAGATACACCTGAATATCTCAAGAAATTAATGTCACTGATCAAGCATTAATCTCTCAAGACACCAAAAGCGGATTAAGCATTTTAGATTAAATGGACCGGATTAGATCAGAAATAATAAATAAATAACGAAAACATATGAAATAAGTACAAAACTTCTTTATAAAACTAATTTTCAAGTTTATGTTAGTTCATTTTAACTTTAAAGAATTAAATAAATTCAAAATACATAACAAACATAAAATAAATGTTTTAAAACTATGCAAACGTATAACCAAAATATATAACTCAAACCATCCTGAAACGGAAAACAATCAAATGATATCATCGAATAAATCTAGAGGGGGCAGAATTTGAACTCGATGACCATTCCACTCAGACAGCACGTGTGGTCAATTTTGATCCCACTGATCCACAGGGTCCATCATTCCACCCCTGCCCCAATACCATTCCCAGGTTGGCTGCTTCGAAAATCTTCCCTGCTGTGGTCACCCTTAACGGAAAAATCTATGTTCTGTCCACACAGTCATACATTGGCTGGCATGGCTGCAAGGATGAGTCTCCGCCCATTTTTGAGGTTTTTGATCCTCTTCCTCAAGAGGGGAAAGGTCTCGGTGATCCCCCCCTTCTATTAAAGAGTTGGTGCTACTTTATTCACTAGAGCCAGGATCCTTAGCCTCTATGCTTGGGGCCACAAGTTTACCGTTTGTCTTCATACATTTTTGACAGTCATACAAACAAATGGAAGGATGCAATGGACATTTATAAAAATAAAGAGAATATACCTATTCTCTCCTGTGTTGCAGAATATAATGGCTTTCTAATTGCCAAGCCTTTCAGTGAAGCTCACAGATTTTGCTTCATCAGTTCAGGCTTAGATTCAGAATCGCACTGCTGGGTGCGTGTAGTGGTGTTTCGGATGTCCATCTTATACCGCAGTTTTTGAGACTCAGCAACTTTATCATGTCTACCAACTAGCTTTCATCATGTAAGCACATATTTTCCGATTCTTTGATTATTACTCGTTACTCGTTTTGATTAAGTTGTGATCTAAAGAGAACTTCTACAACCAACTTGTGGGCATTTTTAAGCTTTTTATTGCCAGTCCTCTTTCTATGGAGTGTCATCAGTATCGTAGCTGTGAGATTGTTTTGTAAAGTTAATTAGCAGGCATGTTAGCGTTTAAGGGTAGTTGAAAGAAATAAAATCTTATCATATTCAGGAAAATTATTCAAAGGGAAGTGAATAGCTACATTATTTCTTTTTTTAACTTCTTTTGGCTGCTAAATGTCAGAAAACCATCTTGTTCCTAGTCTCGAATTCCTACTTGTTCATGATAAACAAGGTGAAACCTGAATTATTTGTTCTGCTTTTTACCAGGTCTGAGCACTCTTGTCAATTGAAGCTAGAGCATGTAAAGCTTCTTACAAGTTTTAATAAAGAAAAAGTTGCTTTGATTGAAAAAAGTTTTATTGAATTTGTTTTCCTGTAACTTTTATTTTCAATTCAGACTTCTCATCTCCTTGTCATTTTGCAGGTGTGATGATTTGAATATGCATGATCTTGGTGCTGATCCAAGTTGCAGGAAGTCAAAACTCTTACTTGGATTGATAGGTTTATTCTGTCTTTGCAATTAGTAATGGTCATTGCAAATTCTTAAATTCGTGTAATTTCATGATATTATTATGAGAATGTTGTGTATGTCTATTTGGATATGGTGAAATAGCAAAATGCAATTAATAATAGAAATATTATTTGGTTTCTTTTCCAAAAAAGTACAAAAATCAACTAGTAGGTTCACGTGGCAAAGATCGTCTGTCCTTTATGGTGGAGGTTTTTCAGTGATTGGCTTCGCCAGCGCCGGTGGTGGAGGTCGCCGGTGTTGGACTGCCGATGAGGATGCCTATAGGAGGGGTGGGGCTGCTGGGTTGGAGGTGTGGGAATGCCAATTGAATGATGAGATGTGGAAATAAAGGGAAAACGAAGTAGAGAAGGGTTAGCATATAGTGTTTGGACTTATAAGTGAGGAAGATGGAGGGGCTGCTGGGTTGGAGATAGGAATGCCAATTGAATGATGAGATGTGGGAATAAAGGGAAAATGACGTCGAGAAGGGTTAGCATATAGTGTTTGGACTGGTAAGTGAGGAAGATGAAGTTTTTTTGGTTTTTTTGGTTTTAAGATAAAGAAAATTGAAAAAGGGTAAAATAGGTTATACAGGATCTTTAATTTACATGGTAATCCATGTCATTGAAGCACCCTAGCACTTCCCATTAAGGGAAATGATTTTGGGCCTCAATTTTAGGTACCCTAGCACTTCCCTAAGCATTAATGTGTTAAGATGGAATTAGGTAAATGATAACACATGTGTGCAACAGTGCACTAGGTATCATAATATGTAAATAACAGTCGTACTGCATTTGTTGGTAAATATTGTGTATAGCATGTGTATTTATTACATGTTGGATGGTTGAAAAGAAAAATAACCTATGAAATGTTTTTATTTGACTAAATTTATTGTCTGAAAGCTTCCCAGTGAAATGAGAAGTGGTTGAACCATTCAATGTCTATTGATAATGAGTTTTGAGTGAAAGAGTTGGATAGCGGTTCCACTGTGGTTCTCGATGCATATGCAATTCCTTACACAAGGAGAAGTCCTCACAACTAATACAAAAACTATGCAAATGTTTACATAAAATAGTATCAACAAATGATACTGAGTTTTTCTTCATTGATAAAATGCACTGTTTTTACATTTTAGTTTAGAATAATAAATCTGAACAAATGATGCTCATCGTTTTTTGAAGGGAAGGAGTCTGACCCAACCTCATGGACTCCGGTGGCCCATGTTTGTGGGAAAACCCACACTGATCCAAACAGCCAATCATGATTGGACACGTGGCTGGTCGGATCCAATTTTGGAGTTGACTTCCAAAAACGGTCATGCTTGGACTTCCACGTCACCACACAGCTTGGCATCTTCTCCGCCAGATCGGATCGGCTCCCTCTGACAAACCCGCCCGATCCGATCCGACCCGACCCGATCTAGGGATTTTCGAAATTTCGAATGTTCGTCTTCCCAAGTCATCCCGGTTCGGCTCGGCTTAGGCTCATCTCGGCTCTACCCGAGGCAAACATCTTCTCCAAATTCTAGCCATAACCGGCTACGACTTGAGGAGACAACTGCACGCCGGATCGGCTCGGTCTGGATATCCACAATCGATTCGATCACACATAAACTTTATGTTTACGCATGGGGATCTATGTTCGGTTCGGCTCGGCACCCTGCCGCCATTCCAAGGAGGATCACATTGAGACGAACCGCCACACTTAAATGCAACTGACATGATCCTCTGACAGATGAGATATCCCAGCCTACATCCATGACTATTGCGGCAGTTCACATGAACCTTCCATCCTTGCATTAAATGGAGCATTCAATGCAGCATTGAATGCTGAGGAGGTGAATAGCTGTGCATGCTACTAGTCATGACCGAACGCGTGGATCTCTGTCAACCATTCATCCACATACAGGTAATTTACTCATCACACTTTCATTTGCCTATATAAACCAACATATATGCACAAACTGAAGGATCTATCGATCCAGCCATCACAAAGCAAACACTTGCACAAACTTTGGCTCACCAAAAAGCATACCCAACTTGCTGAGAATAAACCCAGAACATTTGCCTTGTTCTTCCCATTCTCCGAAGTTCATCATCTGTTCTTCCCAACTTTCACTCAAACACCACCAAACACATATCACTGACTTCATCATCGGAGCGTGTTTGGCTGGTACCACACCGGTCCATTTCCTTTGATTTTGCGTTTGTCTACAGGAAGATCTCAATCAACATCCACGTCATCATCCGGCAAGGCTTTTGATCAGCCAAGTCACTCATTTCTAAGTTGGTGCATCTACCTCACGAGAATTTGCATCAACAGATTGACGCCGTCTGTGGGAAGATCGTCTTCAGCCATCGTGTTCATCACCACGAGTGCTAAGCTCTTCCTTCACACAAGTCATCATGACTACCATCTTTCATGACAGCAGCTCTTCCTCAGGAGCGTCCCAGAATGATGAACAACATCAGCCTGAGACACCTGAGAAGGCTAGAATAACACAACCTTCCAAAGCAGCAAAGTCAAAGGATCCTTCGAAGACCAAGGCTGCTCACAAACTCCTCAGGGAGAGCCAACGACATCTGGTCGCTGAGAATGCGCTTCTCAAGCAGAATAATGAACTGCTCGCCAAACAGGCCGAACTGGCTGAGGAGCTCGCGCGCCATCGCGCTCAGCTCGAGAATAGCAGAAGGTCGGGCTTCCAATCGCGTCAGACCCGAACCGAGCAGGAGGATTTTCACCATCTCCTTCTCGGAAGAGCACTCCAGCCGATGTGGATAACCGGTTGGCTCGGCAAGATCCGGATTGCACCTTCCCAAGCTTTGAAGACATGCCCCCGGCCGAACAGACCGAGTTCTTGAAAGCCCACCGCCTCCTCCAGCATAAACAAGCGGCCTTCAGGAAACACTCTCCCGAGGGCTTAGGAGGAAACCGCACAGAACCGATCATGGATCAACGACCTCCAATCCGATCTAGGCTGGGGGATGTCAACCCAGGGTCCTAGTTAGAAGCAGACTCGGCTCTGCCACTAGTTAAGGCCCTTCCACATCAGAAACTCATTCGGGGAACGATCTGCGGCGGAACGACTGGGGGAAACCATGGTCATGTCCGACCGACGTCCGGTGAGCGAGAGGATCACTCGTCAGCCCGTGAGCAAAGGACTCGGTGATCGAACCGAGCGCTCGGGGGACAATGCAGCTGAGCCGACCACGCCCAATGTGGAAAATCTGGTCCGGACTCAGGTACAAAACCAAATTCGGAGTGTGCACGATCGACTCGGCTAGGTCAAGGTCTCCAGGGGGTACCTCGGCAGAACCGACCACGAGGAAGAACTCCCCCTCCCATACACCAGCAGAATCATGGATTCCGAGGTCTCTCGGGACACCAAGCCCCCCAAGATGGATCAGTATGATGGGACCAGAGACCCCTACGATCATCTTGACAGCTTCAGGTACGCCATAGAAGCCCGTCAGGCGTCTGAAGCTACGAGATGCCGAATCTTTCCTTCAACCTTGAAGGGATCGGCTCAGGGTTGGTTCCGGACCCTCCAGCCAAACTCCATTGATTCCTTCTCCGACCTCCGGAAGGCCTTCCTGGCGAGGTATCGAGTTGTATCCGAACGACTCTACAACTTCAACGATATGTCGCTCATTAAACAACAGAAAGTGGAGAGCCTCAAGGCTTATCTAATCCGCTTCAACATCGAGTACACGAAGTGCGATGATTGCGACGACAGATCAGCTAAGAATGCTCTTGTACAAGGTCTGCACGTCGGGGGACTTCGCTCCCACCTAATGAGAAATCCTCCCTCCACTTATGACGAGCTTTCTGCTGAAGCCACAAAGTGGGCGCGAGCCGAGGAGTGGGACGCTCAGGTGGAGGCCCTGAATCCCAGGCCGACCTCGGCCAAAAGGAATGAGGGAGAGGTTGCAAGCCCCAAACCTCAAGTCCAACCCAAGAAGACCAGGACTGAGGAGCCGCGCCAACTCCTGGGAAAGGGGCCAAAATTTGTCTAGTACACGGAGTATACCCCCTTCAATGCCAGTCTGGAGACCATCTTCTCTAAGGTCAAGGATCAACTCTCAGCCGCGAAGGAGATCAAGAGACCACCCCCAGATCGAATCAAGAAGGGCATCTTCTGCAAGTACCACTCCAATCACGGCCACGTCACGAGTGATTGCTACGCCCTCCGCGATGGGATTGAGACTCTTGCCCGGGCGGGTAAGATCAATCAGTTCCTGACCGGTGGGCCGAGGGTACCCAAGGCCGATCTAAAGAAGCCCACCAATACCATCGAAGTTCGGGACGCCATCGGCTCGATCGGCGGAGGTCCGACCTTCGTTGGGAGTTCAAACCAATCCCAGAAGGAGTACGTTAGGCAGGAAAAGCAAGCCCACGAGTCCCTGTCAATCTAAGCAGGGCAGCCCAGCACTTCCAAAAGACAGCGGAATGACTGGGCACCGGTCACTTTTGGGCCGAACGAGTCTAATGGGATCATCTTCCCACACTATGATCCGGTGGTCATAGTCGCTGAAGTGGCCGGGATCACCATTGCTCGATCCTTCATTGATGGGGGAAGTTCCGTCAACATCCTATATCATTCGGCGTTCGAGCAGATGGGCATCGGCGAGGACAAGCTGGAGGCTGACACACCCGCCTTGATTAGCTTCGGGAGGGAAGTGGTCCAGCCCCTCGGACACATCTACCTTCCCTTTTCGCTCAGGAAGGGACCAGTCAAGAAGACTTGTATGACGTACTTCATCGTCGTCAAGCGACCGTCGGCTTACAACATCATCCTGGGCAGACCGGCTCTGGTCGACCTCGACTGCATAGTCCATTACGCCAACCTTCTCATCAAATGTCCGGTGGGCGATGATTGCATTGTCATCCAAGGAGACCAATGTTCGCGAACTTCAATAAAGCAGAAGGGTCAGCTGCCGAATTCCCAAAAACTTGACTCCATCGCAGATTCGAGTAGATGGCAGAAGGCGGAGACATTCGACTTCACATCCGAGTCGAACCCAGACTCTCGGCCTCTCCCGGCCGAGGCTTGGGAGGAGGTGCCGATCTCGGACGATGCCCAGATCAGCTCGTCCGAGTGGGGACTCAGATCGGCCCGGAACAGCGGTCGGCCATACTCGACTTCCTCCGTGCCAATGCGGAAGTATTCGCCTGGTCTTACGATGACATGTCAGGCATATCGTCTGACGTGATCACCCACAGGCTGAACATAGACCCGGGATGCAAACCGGCCCGCCAAAACATGAGGTTATACGACCCGGTCTGATACGCCGCCGTGGCTGAAGAGGTGACCAAGTTACAAAACAACGGGTTCATCCGGGAGGTCAAATATCCCAACTGGCTTGCCAACGTGGTCATAGTGAAGAAGAACAATGGGAAATGGAGGATGTGTGTAGACTTCACCGATCTGAACAAAACTTGTCCCAAGGACAGTTTTCCCTTGCCCAGAATAGATCAGCTCGTTGATGCAACGGCAGGACATCAGCTCCTCAGCTTCATGGACGCTTATTCTGGGTATAATCAGATCCTCATACACAAACCCGACCAGGAGAACACATCTTTCATAACTGATCGCGGCATGTACTGCTATAAGGTTATGCCCTTCGGTCTCAAAAATGCCGGAGCCACGTACCAAAGGCTAGTCAACCACATGTTTAGATCTTCCATAGGCAAATCTGTGGAGGTCTATATGGACGACATGCTGGTTCAAAGTATAAGGGCGGACGACCATGTCAGGGACCTCTCAGACATATTCGGAGTCCTGAAGGAATATCACATGCGACTGAATCCAGCCAAATGTGTCTTTGGGGTTCGGTCAGGCAAGTTCCTTGGCTATCTGGTCAGTCAACGGGGAATCGAGGCCAATCCGGAGAAGATCCAGGCTTTGATCAACATGAAACCCCCAAAGACACGCAAGGAAATCCAGAGCCTGACTGGAAGAGTTGCAGCCCTGAATCGGTTCATATTAAAATCAACGGACCGGTGTCTCCCCTTCTTCAAAGCTTTGAAAGGAGCAGAGAAGAGCATAGAATGGACCCCCTCAGTGCGAACAAGCCTTCCAAGATCTGAAGAGGCATATGGGGGAACCTCTCATCTTATCCAAATCAGAGGAATGTGAAGAACTTTTTCTTTACCTATCCGTCTCTGACTCAGCTGTCAGTTCGGTCCTGATCAGAGAGATCGGCGGGGCACAACGCCCGGTCTTCTATACTAGCCGAGCCCTCGTCGACGCCGAGACCGGATATGCCAAGTTCGAGAAGATGGCTCTCGCCCTGGTCAGCTCGGCTCGGAAACTGAGGCCCTATTTACAGGCCCACCCGATCATCGTCCTAACTGATCAGCCTCTCAGACAAATTCTGGTCAAACCCGAGACTTCGGGTCGGCTCATCAAGTGGTTAATCGAACTTGGTGAGTTTGACATCATCTACCGCCCCAGAACGGCCATCAAGGGCCAGTCTATGTCAAACTTCATCTGTGAAACCACCACCACAGCGGAAGATCCGCTCGGCACCAACGCCGTTCCAACCACATCAGACCTGAACATCAACAATGGCGACTCCCAAGCTGATCTTCTCAGTTGGACCTTATACGTGGACGGATCTTCCAACGCCATGGGAAGCGGGGCTGGATTGGTTCTGATCTCCCCAGAACAAGTCGTGATGGAGTATGCTCTTCGCTTCAGATTTCAAGCATCCAATAACGAAGCAGAGTACGAAGCACTCATCGCCGGGCTCAGATTGGCAAAGGAGCTCTTCAGCGACTCCCAACTCATCGTCAACCGGATACTGGGAGAGTATGAAACTCGAGAGCAGAGCATGGCGGCTTATCTCAAAAAGGCCCGCTCACTGCTCAAAGGGTTCTAGGAGTACAAGGCATCCCAAATCTCAAGGGCAGAAAACTGCAGAGCTGATGCCTTGGCACGCTTGGCCTCGGCCACAGATACCGGATCTGCCAGACATGTCCCAGTCGAAATCCTGAACAAACCTAACACCGCCGAAGAAGAAACCACCGTCAAGCAGACCGAAGCTGAGCCGAACTGGATGACGCTGATCACTAACTATCTGGTCTCCGGGATACTTCCCCCGGAAAGGGACAAGGCACGTCTCATCAAAACCAGATCGGCTCGGTTTAGCATCATCGACGGTCAGCTCTACAATAGGAGTTTCTCCCTACCCTACTTATGATGCGTCACACCTCAAGAAGGTCAAGATGTGCTGAGAGAAATCCATGAGGGGATATGCGGAAATTATTCCGAAGGAAAAGCCCTTGCCTACAAGACGATCAGACAGGGCTACTTCTGGCCCACATTGAACAAGGATGCGGATCATCTATCTCGCGCCTGTGTCAAATGCCAGCAGTTTGCCGCGGTTTCCCATCAGCCCCATCAGTTACTGACCTCCTTCTCCAGTCCCTGGCCATTCGCGCAGTGGGGACTGGACCTGATCGGTCCTATGCCGAAGGCGAAAAGGCAAGTCACAATGGCCGTAGTAGCAGTCGACTACTTCACCAAATGGGCCGAGGCTGAACCCTTAGCCACCACTACAGCCGAGCAGATGGAGACTTTCGTCTGGAAGAACATCATATGCCGGTTCGGCATGTCGCACACGATCATCGCAGACAATGGCAAATAGTTCGACTGTAGGAAGTTCAGAAATTTTTGTTCACGTCTGAACATCAACTTGCGCTTTGCCGCCCCTTATCATCCACAATCAAACGGACAGGTCGAAGCCATTAACAAGATCATCAAGAAGACCTTGAAGTCCAAACTGTACAATGCTAAGGGGAACTAGCCAGAACTCTTGCCAGAGGTGTTATGGTCTTATCGAACCTCTTATCGCAACTTTACGAAGGAAACACCTTTTGCACTGGCCTTCGGAACCGACGCTGTTGTTCCGGTCGAAATGGGGACTCCCTCATTCCGGACCGGCACATATGATCCGGAGACCAATGACATGAGACTTCGGCTCGGCCTGGACATGATCGAGGAGAGGTGAACCGACGCCAATCTCTGCCGAGCCGCCTACCAACAGAGGGTAGCCAAATACTATAACCGAAGGGTCAAACCCAGAAGTTTCGGACTGGGCAGCCTAGTCATGAAGAAGAACCCTCTCGCCATCAAGGAAAGCTCGTTCGATCCGAACTGGACCGGACCCTACAGAATTACAGGCATAGTCAAGCCTGGCACTTACAACTTGGCTACTCTAGCTGGGAAGCCTCTCAGGCATAGCTGGAACGCTGAACACTTGAAGACTTATTACCAATGAAATGTAGTTAGGATCGGAGACTGTCCGACCTAACATTTTTTCAATCATTTAGAAGATGAACACCCCTTTTTGACTCATATTCTTCTTTTTTTCAAAGCAAACACTGGGGACTCCACTCTCATACACTCCCAACAAAGGATATGAGTGTTTCCTTCGAAAAAATAACAAACACATGTGCCGAGCTAGTGAGCCATTTCTGGCCCGATGCTCGGCATATTACAGACTCACCAGGTCTATAAACTCATGTGTCGAGCTGGCGAGCCATTTTCCGGCCCGATGCTCGGCATATTACAGACTCATCAGGTCTATAAACTCTTGTGCCGAGCTGGCGCGCCACTTCCGGCCCCATGCTCAGCATAGTACAGACTTATCAGGTCTATAAAAATCTCTGGCCGAGCCGAAGTGACTTTCTACAGTCCTAACATTCGACAGGATATTTCCAAAAAGAAAAATATACCCTCAAACTCAAAACTCTCATCGTGCATGCCGAGCCGATCTGAAAGTAAGTTTGAATATTTTTCTCGAAAAAAAAATTTCTAATATCTCAATGGATATATCAAGCCCATCTAAGATCATTAAGGGTTTCTAATTTTTGCTTATTTTCATCATGCTTATCAGGCTGATCTGAAAACAAGTTGGGAATTACCCTCACATTTTGTTATGATTGCTCGGTTGAGCCGATCTCAAAATGCCTTAACACATTTACTCTGTTTTTAGCAAGAATGTTATTTTTCATTATTTTCTCTTATCTATCTATTTGTTACTTGTTTTGTCTCTAGTTCCATATCCGAGCTGAACTGAAAGTAACTTGGAATAAAGGAAAATACTAAATAAATTAATAATGATTCAAAAACATAAGTAAATTGTTCAAAAATATATCAAACCCGAGCCACACATCGGCTCGGGAATAAACAAAAACAAAAATACATAAATTTGGTTCAGGCAGATCGCTCGGCTGGTCCCCCCAAGATCGGCTCGGTGGACTCCTCCGGCGTCTCCTCGCCGAGCTGCACCACCTCAACCCCCCGATCTGCATCTCCGCATTTGGATCGGTTTCAGGGACTGGGGAATCGGGGTCGGCTCGGTCTCAGGCATTGGAGGATCCTCCCGGGTCGGTTCGGCCACAGACACAACCTTCTCGGCTGCAGCCTGGCGATCGGAGTGGGGAAGTCCTTCCTCCTGACCCTCCTGAGTATCCTTATCATCGTCCAACTCGCCGAGGAAAGACATATCTTAATCCGGCCTCTTCGCCTGGATCACCCCGACCAGCTCCTGATACCCCTCGAAATGGCATCGGCCAGTACCTGGACGCTCGGAAGTCCAACCCGACGCCGAGACTCAACCGCCCTTCGTTCGACCTCCTTAATGTTTCGCTGGAGCTGGTCGGCAAGTTGGCCCAGGTCGGCCACCTTCTGCTCCGAATTTAGGAGCTCTTTCCCGAGCTGAGCGACCTCTACCTCCCTCTCGGCCAGGTTGGACCGCAGACCAGTAGACCGCTCGCGTTCAGCCTTAACAAGCCGCTCGGCCTCGGCCAGCTTCTCCCTGAGCTCCTAGTTCTGCTCCCGAAGCCTCCCCATCTTCGCCTCGGCCTCAATAGCGGCGTGGGCAGCTTCAAATTGCTTCAGGGCGAGCTGCAACAACAAAAATTATTACTCCGAACCGAGCGGGTAAACATGAAAACCCGAAAATGCAAAAAACTCAAAAGTGGACAGAATCACTTACTGGTTTTGTCCGGCCAATCTCTCCGCCTACTACACACTCGAGATCACCCTGCCTACGATCGGACCTACTCGGATTCAGGATCGGACCACCACTGAAGCGACGGGGAGAGAGAGAGAGAGAGAGAGAGAGAGAGAGAGAGAGAATTTGCATAGAGAGAGAGTCTGAAACTGAACAGTGGGAGGGAAGAGAGAGAAGACAGCTTTTTATACCTCATGCAAATTGAATCCCAGCCCTTCATTTTTGGCGCTTCAGATGCTAGATTTTGCCACGTGTCCACGTTTAAAAACACCCATAAATGATGTGACCCTTACATTCCCCCATGCAGACACCAAACGTCCCTTCACCTGTTCCGAAATATTTTGGCCAAACACAAGTCACTATTTGTTCGGATCTTCAGGAAATGGACATACCCGGTTTGGCTCAGATGAGGTGACACATCATTGTTTACCCGGGCCATCATGATTCAACTTCCAATCCACCACTGTTTGCTCGGATCGGAAGCTGGAGGACTCCTGTTTGTGGGAAAACCCACACCGATCCAAACAGCTAATCATGGCTGGACACGTGGCTGGTCGGATCCAATTTTGGAGTTGACTTCCAAACACGGTCATGCTTGGACTTCCACATCACCACGCAGCTTGGCATCTTCTCCGCAAGATCGGATCGGCTCCTTCTGACAAACCCGCCCGATCCGACCCGATCTAGGGATCTCTGAAATTTCGAATGTTCGTCTTCCCAAGTCATCCCGGTTCAGCTCGGCTTAGGCTCATCTCGGCTCTACTCGAGGCGAACATCTTCTCCAAATTCTAACCATAACCGGCTACGACTTGAGAAGACAACTGCACGCCGAATCAGCTCGGTCTGGATATCCACAACCGATCCGATCACACATAAACTTTATGTTTACGCATGGGGATCTATGTTCGGTTCGGTTCAGCACCCCGCCGCCATTCCAAGGAGGATCACATTGAGACGAACCGCCACACTTAAATGCACCCGATATGATCCTCTGACAGATGGGATATCCCAGCCTACATCCATGATTATTGGGGCAGTTCACCTGAACCTTCCATCCTTGCATTAAATGGAGCATTCAATGCAGCATTGAATGCTGAGGAGGTGAATAGCTGTGCATGCTACTAGTCATGACCGAACGCGTGGATCTCTGTCAACCATTCATCCACATGCAGGTAACTTACTCATCACACTTTCCTTTGCCTATATAAACCAACATATATGCACAAACTGAAGGATCTATCGATCCAGCCATCACAAAGCAAACACTTGCACAAACTTTGGCTCACCAAAAAGCATACCCAACTTGCTGAGAATAAACCTAGAACATTTGCCTTGTTCTTCCCATTCTCCGAAGTTCATCATTTGTTCTTCCCAACTTTCACTCAAACACCACCAAACACATATCAATAACTTCATCATCAGAGCGTGTTTAGCTAGTACCACACCGGTCCATTTCCTTTGATTTTGTGTTTGTCTACTGGAAGATCTCAATCAACATCCACGTCATCATCCGAAAAGGCTTTTGATCAGCCAAGTCACTCATTTCTAAGTTGGTGCATCTATCTCACGAGAATTTGCATCAACAGCCCATTCTCACCGACTCCAGCAACTCAACCTCATCCTCTAGCAACCTGAACACAAGAATTAAGAGTATGAGTCCCATTGATCTTTATCCCCGTGGCTATCCTCATCATCACGAATATGACAACCTGGAGAAGAAGAAGAAAGAAAGACAAAATAGAAATGCCATCATCTGAAGACTGAAAACCAAAACGACATATAGAAATGCAGTTATATATTTTTTTTGGTCGAAAAAATGGAGTTATTTGTTCACAGCATTTTGCTCTGCCTTCCCCTCAAACTGCGTTACTTGTTTAAAAAATGAGGTGTCTCTAATTTAATTTAAAAAAATGGTATTTGACGTTGTCTCCCCAGAACACCACGTTACCGAGAAATTATTGTGTGTGATCGTAATACCACGTGGCATGATGATGTGGTGTTACCAATCCACTCAAATTATAACACGTGTATAATAATTAATTTCTAAAATCCTAAAATCTTGGAAAAACCCTAAAATCTAAGAAAAAAACTTTTAAAATCGGTCACGTGTTATAATTTGAGTGGATTGGTAATACCACGTCATTATGTCACGTGGTGTTACGGTCACATACAATAATTTTTCCACATCACCCGTGTTATAGGAACACTGAAAAATTTCTCTATATATTGTAGGTCAAATTATTATTTAAGTGCTTGTAGTTTAGGTTATTTTTTATTTTGGTTTCTGTAGGTTTAATTTCGATAATTGTATAGCTATAGTTAATTAACAAAATCACTATTGAATTAGAATTTTGTCAAATTAATTCAGGGAATGTGGTATGCACATATAGGGTAATACAAAAAGATTGAAGTAGCTCTATGCATGGGCATTCTGTCAAACACTTTGGTTGTAATTTTGATCTTATCTCAATGACAATTGTTAATTAACTCTAGATAACCAAAATTGTAATATTGGCCTATTTTGTATGCTTGTTTAGAAGAAATTTGTGGGTAAAATGGGTCCAAAACCAAAATTGGATAGGAATATACTCGAATGTAGGGCTTCCTAAAAATATTAATGGATGCAGTCAATCATATATAGAATGTTTCGATATTTGATTGAATTCTAGTAATACACTAGTGGTGCATTTGGATGAAGTAGTTTGAAACTACTAAGGAATTCACAAATGACGGAATTAAAAATTACATGATTTAAAATTCTAGAATTTGTAAATTCTCTTGTTTGAATAAATGTAATCATAATATAATTTAAATACGAAATTTATAGTAGTTTTATAAAAGAGTGATAGTAATGGTGGCAACAATAAAAATGATGCTTGTGGTGAGTTGACGATGGTAGTAGGGGTGATGGCCCACGAGCAGTGGGAGAAATGGTGGTAGCAAAAATTGGGGTATTGGAGGTGACGACAACGGCAACATTGGCGATGGTGGTGATGGTGGTGGGGACAGCGACGGCGACGGCGATGGTGGTGGTGATGGCACTGGTGATGGAGGCGGCGGTGGCGGTGTCAGTGTCAGTGGTGGTGGTGGTGGTGGCGGTGTCAGTGGTGATGACGGTGGTGGTGACGGTGGTGGCAGTAGTGGCGGCTATGGTGGTGGCGGTGGAGGTGGTGTCGGCGGTGGTGGCAGCGGGCGGTCGTAGTGTCGATGGTGGTGGTGGTGACGGTGGTAGTAGTGGTGGCAGAGGTGGTGGTGGCGGCGGAGGCGGTGTCGGTGGTTGTAGTGGTGATGGTGGCGACGAAGGTGGCGGTGGCGGTGGTGGTGACGGTGGTGGTGGTGGTAACGGCGGCATGGTGGTAGTGGTGGTGGTATTGTAATTAATTGGCAAGGTGATGGGTGGACACGACCTTTTTTTTATATACAAATTGGAATTTTGAAAATGACACCAATTTAGGTGAAATTTACAGCCTTCAAATGCCAAGTTTTTTTCCACATAGAATTTATAAATTTCTATAATTATGGACCCAAACAAAGAAATTAGAGCATGTGATTTCTTAAATGCTGAGTTTTGTTTAAATTTCAAGTTTTTTTTCTCCATCCAAACACACCATAAAAGGAATGCGGATTCGGATTCGGATTCTCAGCTGATCAAGAGAAGAATGTTAATTGGTACCTTATAGTATGTTTGGATGAGGAAGTTGGAGGTGAGATTTAAAATCTCATATTACTAAATTACTTTGTCTGGAGGCAATAATCATTTGTTCTAATAAATGACATTCAGTCTCTATAGACTATAATTAATTTTTTTTTTAAGTACTTTTGTGTGGGGACTTAAAATGAAAATTGTAAATTTATTAGATCTTAGAGTTTAACGAACTAACTATTGGTGTAGTTATAGTCTAGTAATATTTTATGCATTACACAATTTAGAGAGGGTCCAAATTCGATTACCTCTTTCTAAAAATAAAATAATTTTTTTTTTAAATCATCTAATAGGGGTTATTTCATGAATTGGAAGTTTTATAACCTTGGAAATTACACCAGACTTGAAAAGGTTTTTTTTTTTTTTTTTTTTTTTTGAGTTGGGGAGCGGGTTTCAAATTTGGGTGCAGAGTAGATAATTTCACGGCCCTTCCAACTAGGTTATCATGAAAATTAGGCCAGACTTAAAAAGTCGGATGTGTAAGAGATGAAAAAGAAAATAAATGAGTAAGCATAAATGATTCGATTGGTTTTCTTTTTCTTTATTTTTTTTCTTTTTATTTATTTGTTTTCTTTTTAAAATTATTGGTTCAATGAGTTTTCCATAACAATCAGGTATCTCATAAATTAATAAGATTTTGAGGGATTGAAAATCAGAATTCTTGTGAAAGACAATTATTATGGAAAAAGTTTGGAATTTAAAATTGAAACTGCTTGTTAAGAGAGTGAGTTTTGCAAGAATGCCGATCACATTAACCATCAAAAGAAAAAAGGGCAAGGTATCAAACTGTTTTTTTGGACCATGGCTAGGTAACAAACTTTGTTTATCAAATTATGTGACAATGTTTCATATTTGGATCCACTATAATTTCAACATGTAAAATATTGATACATATACTGACACATAATTTGAGATCCAAATTTGTAAAAAAAAATCTCACATACTACTAGTTGAATCCAGATTCAGTCACCAAAAAAAAACCCAATTGGCTAAACTTTTTATGAAAAATTCATGTGATGTCTCTTCCAAATATTGAAAGAGGTCCCAAGTTGGATTTCTCTTGCTCTATATCAAAAATGTCATGTGATGCCTTCATTAATCATAAAAGATTGGTTTTAACTTTTAGGTATGTGGTTGTGAGTGTACCAAGGATTGCAATATTGATCTGTTTTATTCTATTTGTCTGGTTACGAACTTACGTTGTTTATACAAAATGAAAAGAGTAAGTGGGTGAATAGAGCAAAATGGAGAGAGCAATAGCCTCACTCCTTGCTTTAAAGTAATTGAGAGGTAATAGCAAAGGACAGGGTGTTACTTGCACCTATACGTAGCTGCTTTGTGTCTGAAATCTGAATAAGCATTTGAGATTAACAAACAATTGCAATTTTATTTGCCGTCTCTGGTGTGTGTGCTTCTGTCTTTGTATCTCTAATCTGACTGTTTTCATCTCAAATGGTAAAAAGCTATGAAACCAAAAGTACACATTTTTTACAGTTAACGATCCAAAGGTCATTTTTAACTTTTCATTGTGTAGTAAGTTAGTAACTAGAGTCTAGAGTGGCCAATGGACCTGCCTGTATTTATTTTTAGCACCTCGTATTTATCAACATGTATTCTTATTTGGCCTTGAAAATAAAGAACCTTGCTTATGAATCAAATATTCTCTTTTTTTCTTTTTTTTCAATTTGAAACGCTTCACCTGCAGAGAATAGCCAGTTGTTCAAACAAGAAGCCAAATTTTTGCTTAATTTTAGGACATAGAATTCCTACTTTTTAAATTTCGTTTGAACCGAGTCATTGGTAAGAATCTCGAATAGGAAGCAGAGTTTTTTTTTTTTTTTTTTTTATTATGATTATAAATTGTTAAGAAGATTCGGCATCATGCTAAATAAGTCTAACAAACAAAAATTGAAATAAATGCTTAAACAGAGTCAGATAATGACCTATGCGAACAGACTGCCCTAGTAAAGGAAAATTAAAGCAACCTTTTATTTTGGTCAACTAAAGCAACCTCATTGCAATGCTAACTGCTTTACTATGATTTTCAGTCCCAACCATACATCATTGAGAGGAATTGCAATGAGTGAAACCTTTTTAACATAAGAGAAGAAATGCATGGGGTGAGTACTGAGTAGAGATCACCAGCAACATTTGAATTTGGTGATAATAAGCACTCAGAATGACCTATGTGATTACATTACTCCAATGAAAAATGAATCTTATTGCACTCCTTTACTATGATTTTCTGTCTAAACCATACATTATTTGTAGGAATTGCAACGAGTGATGATAAATTCTTTCTACCGAGCATCCTTAGACAAAAGATTGATGGATTCAACTTTGCGGGCATTGCAGAGTTCATCAGTGCAGTCCCCGCGTTCAAAAACAGCTGCTGCCCCCATCCCTGTGCCTGCATATGCAATACAACATCCATTCTCAATATTTGCAATGGGTGGTATTCATGTTTGCGTGAGAGAGAGAGAGAGAGAGAGAAACAGAACCTATGCACATTGAGATCACTCCAAATCGGCAGTCTTTTCCACGTCGCTTCATCTCATGCAATAAAGTGGCAACACCGCGGGCACCTGCAATGATCAAATGAGATCAGTAAACTTAACGCTTTAGTAATTCAAACTTCATATTCTGAAACAACAAATTTAACCTCCCCACCCCCACCCACAATCACACAATTGGAATGCCATCACAATCTCCTTCACTTTATAAAGATATGAGAACACTCTAATTAACCCTGTCATGCGTGCATGCTACAGAAGTCCCAAACTGTAGCCTACAAGATTAATGATGGTTAGGCAGAAACTACATATTTAAGATTCCAGCATAAAGAGTACCTATTCATTCATAAAAAATAAAAGCCTGTTTACAAAATTTTAGAACCAAGGGTGCAGATTTACAATCTGTGCTATCATTTCCTAAAACCCTTAAGATGCAGTAATCTATAATACTTCAAGAATGTAAAACGCAGTGCAGTGCAGTGCAGTCCATGAGAAACTAGAATATTATGTACGTACCTGTTGCACCAAGTGGATGTCCAATGGCAATTGCACCTCCATTAACATTGATCTTTTCTGGATGAAGCCCCAGCTTGTTACGGCAATATACATATTGGGATGCAAAAGCCTGCACAGTTGAACATTTTCTGTGTCATTTTATACTCTCAGGGCCTGAAAGCAGATGTAGAAGTTCAATCATAATTTAATACCTCATTTATCTCAAAAAGATCGATATCATCAAGCTCTAAACCTGCAGCCTTGACTGCCGCTGGAATTGCAACAGCAGGGCCAACACCCATGACGGCTGGATCTACACCAACAGCAGAAAAAGTCCTGCACAAGTGCACAGTCAAGAAAAGGACAATGTTTATAACATTCAAAATAGTGTTACATAATTTAGATTACTCTAGGAGGCAACACCGTGGAACATATGTAGACATTTCACTCTCTTCAGCAACTATGATATTAAACTATAAGAGATCATAATTTTAGAGGCAAACTAAATGTAGATCCCATGTCAATAGGCAAACCCTGAGATGCCAAGGTCCTTTTTATCTGCTTAAAATGAAGGAAACTAGTTCTGCATAGATAGACTTCCGGTATGCATGTTGAAAAACTAAGAGAATATTAAATCTTATTTTACCAGGCAGAAATTGTAGGTTACACAAGAAAGGGTAGCCTCCCCCTGACCAAATCAATTACTTCTGGTCAAATAGATGCACGACATCATGGAATAGCCTACCTGAATACACCAAGAATTGGCAATCCTTTCTGATCAGCAACACTTCTCTTCATCAAGAGAACAGCTCCAGCACCATCACTAACTTGACTAGAATTACCTAAAAGGGATGCACCGAATGATGATATAAAAAATGGATTCAACAAGTGAATATGTAATTTTTAAAATGCAATGATGTATGATCTGCCAAAAAATACCAGCAGTGGTGGTCCCATCTTTCTTGAACACAGGCTTCAACCTTCCCAAGTCTGACAATGTTGTGTTCCGAATCCCATCATCGACTGAAATTGTGACAGGTTTCTCTTCACCAGATTTTGGGTCAACAATCTATTTTAATTTCAATGAAATTAGTGCCCCAACAAAGACCACACACATGCCCTTGCACACATGCATGCAAACATAATCTGCCAAAACTGCAATGAAATTGCATATTACCTTGGTTGCGACAGGGATAATTTCATCTTTAAATTTACCAGCAGAAGTAGCAGCAGCTGCCTTCCTATGAGAATCAACCTAATAACATGTACTAAGCAAAATCAATAAACATGAACAAACCAGAGTACAAACCAGACTGACAGATTTATCAAACTCACTGCAGCCTGATCTTGCTCCTGCCTCGAAACACCAAAGCGATGTGCAACATTTTCTGAGGTAATTCCCATAGGAAGAAGGCAATTCTGAGCTTGTTCAAAGATCTTTACCTGATCAGAATGCAAATTTACGTTAGAATTCTGTCAAAGATATCACTTGCGCAGGAAACTTGATTTCTAAAAGAAAACCAGTACAAACAAGAGTGTGCACGTGCATCAGAGAGAGAGAGAGTACTTTAGGATTAACTGATCCTTCCCATGCCATTGGATTTGCAGTCATGGATTCTAACCCAGCTCCAATTCCTATATGAAATAATCCCAAAGAAGAAAAAATAAGGAAATTAAACTTAACGCTACTTGTCTGAAGCGAAGTAATTCTGAGACAATAAAAACACCTCGACACACACTGACCGATATCATAAAATCCTGCCCTTATAGATGCAGCAACATCAGCAACTGCCTGAAGCCCAGAAGAACATTGTCTGTTCACAGTTCTAACTGGGACAGTTTCTGCACATTACAGCCACCATATGCATGAGTAACAAACCTGACCCATAAAAGGATCATGAACTGCACTTGTGGGGGGGTACATACCAGGGAAACCAGCATAAAAGGCAGCCATCCTGCATTCACTAGCTCTTTGTGATCCTGGAGCCAACACCGTACCCACAACAATATCCCCAACTTCACTTGGGTTCAGCTTGGTTTTCTCGATTACAGCCTACAGAAAAGCAATCATCGTTCCAGTAAGAAAAAAATTGTTCTTTTATTCCAAAACCAAAAAAATCGTATAACCAACCTTCAAAACAGGTGCGAGGAGATCATCGGGATAAGTATCCTTGAAGCCACCGCGTTTAGCCTTGCAAATTGGAGTCCGATAAGCTCTGCAAGACCAAAAAATAAATAAATAAAGCTCAAAATGATATAAAAGCACAAATCAAGCAAATATTTAAGACGATAAATACACAAAATCAGAATCAAAGCATGAATTGGAAGACGAAGCAACTTACGCTACAATAACGACATCATCCCCAAACACATTTGTCCTTGCATATGCAGCGCTATCACCAGCCAAACACGCCGATGCCTGATATTCATTACACAAATCTCAGAAAATTGACGAATTGAGACCACCGCATATTGAAAATTAAAACCACCAGTAATCATCAAGAACCAAAGCTCAGAGTTGTGAATTACAAATTAAGCAAGAAGGAAATCCGAAGCTGACTGAAAGCAAATCGAAGAAGAAGAGAGGCTTACGGAGAGAGAAGAGTAAGAGTCGGTGCCATGGAGAGAAGACGAAGAAGGTCGAAGGTGGTCTAGCAGAACCTTCTGCCTGTTGATCGCTTTCTCCATATTTTGCTTTGCTTATTGTAATTCTATGTATTTGTGTGTTGTTGGTGTCAAACTCTAAACTAGTTTTTGATAAGAAGCCAAGGCAAGGAAGAGTTCGCGTCTTCTTATATAGTGGCCCAGTGGACGGTTAGATCTGTCCCAACCAAATATTCACAAATAATTTATCAACTTGCAAAATTACGAAATTATTATTATTATCATAAATTCATTAATTGATAGGATAAACCGATAAAGTATGGTATGAGTCGTATGACAGTATGAGGAAGACACTTTATTTTTATTTTTTCATTTGTACATGATTTTCTGTTCTGTTAGAAGGTTATTAGGTAATGACAATTTGATGATGAGTGCGCAGCGTCACCTACAAGTACATAGTAGGCTCTAGGCTGCTGTTTTCCCACTCTCGCCTTCCGCGCTTGCCTTTTCTCATTAGACATGCTACGTTTTTTAGGATCATTTTATTTAAACCTCCTTATTTGCTTATAAAAATTCCATTAACCACAGTTTTGGATGTGGTATTCTTTGTTTTTGACTCCAACTCTCCACGTTAGTTATTGTTTTTCTTTCTATTAAACACTCCAATTCCAATGCTTTCTTTACAAATCTTTATTATTTGAAGAGTCTATTAATATATAGGTACTGGCATCTAATTTTATTAACCAAAACCACCTAAAGCCTTATTCTTCCTTTGAAGACCAACTACCACAAACTCATTCTTCATTTGTGGACACCACACCACCACTAGATCCCAAAATACCATGCAGACATCACACCACCACCACTTGATCTCAAAATACCATCCGAAAATAGACATAACAAAAATATAACATGCAGACATCTTCCAAAATACCAGCATCAACGCATTACCAAAAAACAGAAGTTTGCAAGTCTGCAACTCCAATAAACTACAATTTCAACTCCAATTAACTGCAGTTTCTGTAGTTTCAGTTCTAGAAACTGCAGTTTCAGTAACAGCAAGTGACAAAAACTGCAGAAAACTGCAATTCTAGAAACAGAACTAAACAAAAAAATCAAGAATCTACTACTGATGTGGAGGTTGGGATTTGGGAGGAGCTGAAGATGTGGAGAAAGAGAGGAGGGGCTGGGTTTTGGTGGGTTTCGGCAGCAGGGGCGAAAGCAGGGAGGGAGGGAGAGAGAGAGAGAGAGAGAGAGAGAGAGAAGAGAGAGAG
>QANW01004475.1:1149594-1234904 GCA_003254865.1 Dryas drummondii | reverse complement strand
GAAATGAGAGAAAGGAAAAAAAAAAAAAAAATGAGAAAAAAAAAAAAAAAAAAGAGAAACGGAAGAGAGAGAAGAGAGAATGAGATCAGGGTGGGTAGTGGGAAGTGTGAGTTGTGTGCATTAATAATGTGGAGAGAGAAATCAAATGCAGTGACCTAATTCTTAATAAAGTGGCATAATTGTTACATTTTAATGATCATGGTATTACAAATTAAAAACAATAACTAGTATGTAGCTTAAGGTAATTAATTGTTTCTTTAATTAAGAAGAATAAAATAAAGATAGAGGTGTGTGCCTTTGTTTTTTATTCAAATAATGGGATATCATAGTGTACATTTATGCAAATGAATACATTCATATTGAACTAATTTTGAATAAAGAAGGTATCTATAAAGAGGCTTTTTTTTTTTTTTACATAAGAAGAATGAGGTATCTATGTATGGTAAATCTCTTTATAATCATCTAAACGAAAAAAAAAAAAATTAAGAGAGCAGTGAATGGCAAATGAAAAAAAATAAAAAAAGAGATGAGTTTGTACTTTGTTATTTAAAAAAAAGTACACAAATTTTTTCCCTCCTTTATATATTAATTAACTATTAAACTTTTTTAACATTTAAAAAAAATATGTAAGTACTAAACCATCCCCATTTCACAAACTTCTTTCTTTTTTGCCTTTTTATTTCATGTATGAGTTGATATTTTTATTTATTTTAAATAAAAAAACAAAAAAAAAACAGACATAAATGTATGAGGTGTAGACTGTAGACTGTGTAGTTAAGTATTTTGGTAATTCAAATAACTGGTTTGTATCCAATAATTAACTTATGAACTAGCACACACGCGCTTTGGAGGGATGAGGTCAGTGTGCAATGTGAAAGCTAAGATATTGGAATGCGTGCCCGTATGGGAAAAGGAAGATAGAGATGAGTATTTGTATTATTATATTCTTCTAGAAATAGTACGTACAGGATATGTTAATCCACACACCCTAATGAATATTCGATAGCAGCAGCTTATTGTAAACACTCACCATCACCCATCACCCATCACCCATCATCCATGGGCCATAAGAAGTTGAGAACCCAACCCATACGCCACAGACCACTGTCAAAGATATCGATACAAAATTAGGAAGATGATCTTCATATTCCCAATTAAAATTATTAAATAAAAAATTCTCATATTATTGGCTCTTGCACCTATTTCATATTATTGTAACTTTTATTTTTTGGATTCCTATACTTTTTTACTTTTGGAAAGACGAGGTAACATGTGGGCAAATGAAGAATGATGTTAAAAAACAATCAACAATCCAAATGTTTTTAGGCGTGTTTGTAACTATTCGTTAATTACATCCACAATTACATAAAAATAAATAATCATTTACATATTGCACTTATTCAATACAAAAATTAAGATATTAATTTGTCTGGTAATACCAAATAATTAACCTTAAAAAGTATGCAATGGGACAAGATTATCAACCAACCTCCCTTCCCTCCATGTGTTTAGGTCTGCATGCATATGGAGAAGAAACCAAAGCAACTTAGGGTGCATTTGGTAATGTTTTATAAAACAGTTTTTCATTTTACAAATTTTAAAAATGTGTTTGGTTGCTGTATTGACAAAAATAATTTTTGAAAAATATAAAATATAATTTCTAATTTATAATATAAATTCAGAAAACGACTAAATAATGTTTTTAGTGAATTTAGAAAACATAGAGAACACGAATACAAATAAAAAAAAATTTACAATTAAAAAAAGAAAAAGAAAAAAATATGTGATCTGAACCTCCTCACCACCTAGCCAGACCCACCTCCGACAATAGCCCTACCCTCCGCCGCTGCCCACCTCACCCGTCTCTCTTTATCTCTCCTCTATTCCTCTATTTCTTTCTATCTCTTTCTCTACCCATCTCTCAAAATATATACTTTGTAATCTCTCTATAGTTTCTAATTCTCGCTTTAATAAACGGATTAAGACTTCCCGTAACATCTATGGCAGGAAGCTCACGAGCTTTAACAATTCTTACATACAGAAAATACATTCGTTCAACTAGATCATAGGTGCTTACAATCTTGTCTCCATTAATAATACGACCACCAACAACTCTTCCACCTCCAAGGTAGTCGAGCCAGCCGAGATGGGTTAAGTTTTATGAAACTTTTTTTTTTTTTTTATGAAATTGGTTAATAATAATTTATAATTAATATCTTTTGTAAATATAATTATTTGGTTGTAATAATTGGTTAATATCAAATGTGTTTTCATTATTTTTGTTTTATATAATTGTTTTCAATTACGCTACCAGACGCATTCTCATATTTTGAGAATGCAAAATTTAATTTGTCATTTTCATTTTACTATACAGTTTTTAGAAAATTGTTCTGTAAAACGTTACCCTTAATAAATTTTCATTTTACTATACATTTTTTAGAAAATTGTTCTATAAAATGTTACCCTTAATAATTTGGTCTAGTAACAAATGTTATCAATTTTATTGCACAAGTAGTAACATACTCGTAGGCTCACCAAAAAGCTTAAGGCCTGAAACCCACCCAGCCCATTGGGCCTAAAGCCTGATCTAGCCAAAATTTGGGCTGGTCTGACCCGAAAGTCCCTTGGGATGTGCTTGGGCCATCTCCTTGAAGCCCATGGCTCGCCCAAAGCCTTGCTCGATTAGGCCCGCCTGAAGCCCAATGCAAAGCCCGTTTACACACAAATATATCTTCAATAAAAAAATATATAAGATTTTAACTATGTTTTGATTCAAACATGAGACCTCACAGAACTAGCTTTAACTCTCAACCAACTAAGCTAACTAGTTTATTTGTCTAGTTTGTGAATTGTAACATATTTAATAGGTTTTTCGTTTGTTTACTCCAATAAATTAGGTTTTATATAATTTTTATATAATTAATATAGGGCTCGTTTGTTTTACCTTCTTAACAGGGATTGGCTTAGTTAAGACCTTAAGCTCATGTTTGGTGAGCTTGGGATTAAAAAAAATGGGGCTTAGTGAATCCCCTCTAACTTAAATGAACCTTCTTAGATGGGCTTAGTGAAACCCATGAAAAAGTGGAGGATTAGCTAAGAACCTCTGCCTTGCCTCACCATCGTCACATGGAGCCTCACCATCATCACCGGACCTCTTCCCTGTGACGCCCTCCACTATCGACCACCAGTCACCTCCGCAACTCCAGCTCTCCGGCGGCTTGCCCAGCCACCCGCGTGCAGCCCAGCCCATCTCAGCCACCAGCTCGCAGCCCAGCTCTCCGGCTGCTTGCCCAGCCACCGTCGCGCAGCCCAGCCCAGCCCAACCACCCGCTCACAGCCCAGCTCTCCGGCGGCTTACCCAGCCACCCGCGCGCAGACCACCCCAACCCAGCCACCCGCTCGCAGCCCAGCTCTTCGTCGGCTTGCCCAGCCACCCGCGCGCAGACCACCCCAGCCCAGCCACCCGCTCGCAGCCCAGCTCTCCGGCGAAGTCGGTCTTTGTGTTTTCTGTCTTTTCTGTGAGATTTTCGAAGTGGGTATTGTCTACTTACTTGGTTTTTTCCTGATTGTGCGGTTTGGTTATCTGAGATTTCATTTGGTTGTTCTAATTTTATGAAGTGGGTGTTAAATTTTCTATCTTTTTTGTTATCTGGGATTTCATTTCTGGTTTGCGTATGAGATGGATTCAAATCTGTATCTCCACCTTGTTAGTCCTACACTACACCAAACATAAAGGCAGTTCTTAGCTAACTTAGTCCATGCCAAGTTAGTCCATGTCAGTCCCTATAGATAATACATGTCAAGACAGTCCTGTGAAACAAACGAGGCCATAATGTATTAATAATTTAATATATAAGGAATCTCAAGTTTTGTATTAAATATTTAAATGGATTGTTTGGGGGTTTTGATTGTTTTAAGGCCCCGTTTGGGATTGCGGTGGAGGACCCAAAACCTGTTGTGAATGATAATTCTCAATCACCTACAGCAGTTTTGCTGTTTGGTAAAAAAATAAAAAACTGCTTTTTCCCACAATTCTCAACTCCCCACAGCAAAAACAGAAAGCAGGTTTCTAGATACTTTTGAAAGCTGCAGTGACTCACAGCAATAATGAATATTTTATTTTACCCATAATACCCTCATTAATTTCTATAATTTTTATTTGTTTATTTTAAATTAAAAAATATGTCCATTGTTAGTTATATTTTATATTGTGATAATTAATTATAATATTTTATTTATACGATTAAAATTATAATATACCTAAAAAAATAATAGGCATACTTATTTAATAATGTTATTCTTAAAAAAAATAATGCTAATAAAAATTTGTAGTAAAAAATTTCAAAAACAAGTAAAAACACATTTTATTTTTACCAAACAAATAAGTGAAATGCACTTTCAGCATCGTGTCCATTTTAGTAATTATACACAGTCACATCATTTTTATATTAACATTTACCAAACACTTTGATACTGTTTTTTGCACTCACAACACTTTTGAAAACATAGTTTACCAAACACTCAACTGTTTTACTTTACAGCTGTTTTACTTCACAGCTGTTTTTTCTCACAGCAATACCAAACTGGCCCTAAATGTATTATTTGGGGTTTGGTTTGGGGTTTAGAGTTTTTATTACATATGTTTTATAAACATACGATGCAATTGTATTTTCAACGATTCGAACCATTCATTTTTTGGTTCTACACTCAAATATCATCCCTGCAAAAAATTAACTCAATCAGAGATGTAGAAGTTAGATAACGGGGGTCCAACTTATGAACGATCGTGGTTTTTCTAATGATAATCGAACGGGTAAATAAATTCTAATTTGGCCGATTTTTTGCAAGAATGATCTTTGACTATGAACATAGAAAATGAACGGCTCAGATTGTTGAAATTACGTTGTGGTCTTCACAATTATGGAAACGAAAGGTTTCAATGGGAAAGTTATTAAAATTATACTTTTCAAGTGTATTTATATGTAGAAGCTCACATCTCAATTGTGTTTTTAACGATCCGAACTGTTCATGTTCTAGTTCTCCACTCAAAGATAATGCATGCAAAAAATCAGCTCAATCGAAGATGTAAAAGTAAGGTAACGGTGCTTGAATTAATGAACGATCGTGGTTTAATAACTTTAATTATAGTTGTATTATAAAAGTTGTATATACACATGTACGTTTATGTTTTATTATAATTGTAATGTTGTATATAATTTTAAAAATTTATTATTTAAAGTACATGATTATAAAGTCTAATTTTGAGCTTTCACTACTTTTAAGACCCATGTCTTTTTTTGGTATTTAAAGGAGGCCTAGTTTATACTAAACTGGTCCTCTCTTTCGTCTCCCTCATTTTCTGTCTCTCACTCCGTCTCTTTCCCTCTCTCTCTCTTTCTCCGTCTCACAGATCTGAGGGATCACACCTCTCTCTCCTTTGTCTCCATCTTTGTCTGTCTCCTTCTACCTTTCCCTTCTTATCAATCCGGCCCATGGCCACACTGCCGCACTTGGTCAGCGCCACCACTTTGGAACCCAACAACGTCGTGGTGGCCGACCGCCTCATCATCTGCTACTGTAGAATCGCGTCAACTTTGATTCTGGTGCCGTAGCTTCTGGCAGAGGAGGCTCTGATCAGCTCCAAGAAATCGTCAGTACCGTCGCTGGACCGAGACGACGACCTGAAGCTAAAGCTTTTGGGCAAGCTTGACGAGAATTGAAAACCTGGTGCCGTAGCTTCTGGCAGAGGCGACTCTGATCAACGAGAATTGGCAAGCTTTTGGACCGAGACGACGACCGTAGAAGTCCTTGGCTTTGCTTAGAGCTCTGATGGGTACAGTGAGAATTCTCATGAACTTATTTTGGTTGTTTATTCTTGCAGGGTCATATTTAATGTTTGGCTAGCTTAGAGTACTATTGGAATGTTGTTGTTTTGAAATTGGTGGTAATTGTGATGAGTTGTAGGCAATATGGGGTTTGTTTTCGAATTGATTTGCTTGGAATTCATCATATAGGAGCAAGTAATCAGAGATTTTGAAATTGTCAGTGTTTTTGGGGTATGAATTGGGTTGGGTTTGTTGTTGTTGGGGGATGTGAGAGGTGCAAAGGTTGAGAATGGTGATGAAGGTTTCCATGGAGGTGAATTCATTGGCGAGGAGGTCTTGCTTAATCAGATTTAAAGTTGAAGCTTCTTCAGAAGCTGTGGCCATTTTCCAAAGATGAGTGGATATTCAAATTCAATTCAAAGTGAAGAATAATAGTACATGTAGTTTTAAGTGGAAAAGAGGAGTGTGAGAATGACTATATATAAAGTTTGGGAAAGGAAGATTAGAAGGAATTTGCAATTGGGTAAGGTGTGGCTTCACACTGAGCTCCTGGATAGAGATAGAAAGCAAGCATCATTTTTCATTTGGTGTTGTATAAATCAATAATGGACTGTGGAGTAAGCTGGATTCATGTAGAGTGCATATATTACTTTATGGGTTAATTACATATATATACCTCAACTATACATCACTTATCAGTTGGGTACCTCTGGTTTAAAAACTTTCATTAGGGTACCTCAACTTCAATATTTTGTCAACTAAGTACCTCCGTTAGTCTGACCGTTAGGAAAACTGTTAAATGCCTACGTGGCGCTGACGTGGCACACGCANAGCCAATTGAGCCCTCAACGTCGTCGTTTTCGTCTTCGCCGAAAGACAAAGACCCACCCACCTTGCTGATTCACCCGCAGCGCGAGCCCTTCAAGCATGGGCTGCTGCCCATCCCCAAGCTCATCTTCATTGACCCGACGCAAACCCTAATTCCGCTGAAGCAGAAGCTGATCGAGCAGTGCCCGAGTCACCGGGTCAGCTCGGCCGCGATCTCCGAGGCCTTCTAGATCTCTGCCGATCACTCCAGGCTCGTCCTCGACACCCTGTCCTCGGTCATTCATTCCGAGTCCGACCTGCTCGTCCGGGCCAAGCCCGATGAGTTCGACGAGGTCGGAGCCGATGTGCATGATCTGGTCTTGTTCCTCTACATTCAGTCGTACAAGAAGTTGCTACCCCGGACGCACAAGGACTCGGCTGCCGTCGCCGATGTTTGGCCTTCGACGTCTGCTTTCGATGGAGGAGAGTTTCTGGGTTCTGAGCTTCTTTCTGGCTGTGCAGGGGAGGCGGTGGGGATGCTGGGTTCTGACTTTTTGGGCTTTTGTTTTTTTTTTTAAATTCAATTATTTTTAAATATTTTATATCATTTTCAAAGTTTTATTATTTTTTTATTATTTTTGGTTTGCGTGGCTATTTTTTAATATTTAATGGTGAGGTCCGCGTGTGACACGTCAGCGCCACGAATGCAGATAACGATCAGACTAACGGAGGTACTTAGTTGACAAAATATTAAAGTTGAGGTACCCTAATGAAAGTTTTTAAACCAGAGGTACCCAACTGATAAGTGATGTATAGTTGAGATATATATATGTAATTAACCCTTACTTTATTGTTTTTCAGGGTCATGTACGTTTCCAATTAACTATTTCCAGAGTACTTCCAGCTGAAGCCTTAGTGGGAGTTCAAAATGGATTAACAAGTGAAACTCCCTTGGACCTTTGTTAAATAAAAAATTTAACTGTAGTCGGAATTCAAAATAAACCCATGAGTTCGTTTAACTGGTTAAGGCATAACTCATGGTTTTTCTGGTTTTTTATTTGTTATTTCCTCTTGTTGGCTTAGATAAGGAGAAATTATATTTTCCTCTTGTTGGCTTAGATAAACCCATAATTTCTGTTTTAGTTTGTTCTTTGGTTGTTTATGCTTTCACAAGGATTGTAATAGGTTTAAATTATATTTTCTAATTTATTGTTACTATCAAACAATAACAATACTTGATTGTCACTGTTGAGCAGTAGCAATAGATGATTGTTACTGCTGGACAGTAATAATAAGTGATTTTTGGATTTAGTTTTGATGTGTTTCTTGCATTTTTGAACTAATTTTTATGTGATTACCACTACATGCCTGATAGTGACAATTGTTAAATAGTATTTTTTTGACAATAGCTATTTTTTTGGCAGTGGCTATTGTTAAAAAGAAAAAAAAAAACAGAAGACACACGACAGCTTCAACCAAAAAAAAAAAAAAAGACACATGACAGCTTCATTAAAAAAAAAAAAAAAGGAAGTACATGCATGCTTCAGCAAAAAGAAAAAAAGAAGAAGACAAATATTTTTGTTTAAGTTTTTTTGTTTTTTATGTGTTTATGTTAGAAAAATACATAAGATTTGTATATGTATGTTATTTCTGGGTTTTTTTTGACACAGTGAGAATAGTCATTGTTCGATAGTGGCAATAAGGTGATTGTTACTGGATTTGTTACTGTGTAACAGTAGCAATCAGGTGATTGTTACTCTTTGAATTTTGTGATTTTCTATGGTTTGAATTTTGATGATTGTTATTGTATGACAGTAACAAGATATATTAGTTATTTTCAGTATGTGATTGTTACTGTCAGACAATAGCAATAGGTGATTGTTACTATCAAATAATAACAATACCTGATTGTCACTGTCAGGAATTAGCAATAACTGATTGTTACTATCAAATAATGATAATACTTGATTGCCACTGTTCGACAGTAGCAATAGGTGATTGTTACTATTCGATAGTAATAATTATATTTACTATTAAAACGTAAAAGATTATGAATGTCTCATCTTGATTTTTTTTATTTCATATTAGTTATTATTTAACATGTTTATGAAATGAAAAATATCTAAATTATGATTTATTTATTTTTTTTGGATAGTTTATGTACCAATTGGCACTGAAATGGAAAAAAAAAATTAAATAAAGGAAAAAATGGCATTTTAAAAACACTGTAGCGCTGTTACTGTAGCACCGGATTTTTAAAAGTGGGCCGCTACAGTATTTCACTGTAGTATTTGGACCGGATAAATAGTAGATTTTTAAAAATGAACTAAAAAAAAAAACCCTATTATTTATGCTATTACACTAACATAATAATATTATATAATAACTTAATAAACATATTAATAATTTATTGAAGTAAATAAACGAAAGAGCTATTAAATATGTTATGATTCACAAACTAGACAAATAAACTAATCAGCGCAGTTGGTTGAGAGTTGAAGCTTTTTACATGAGGTCTCATGTTCAAATCACAACATAACTAAAATCCTATATTTTTTTGACCGCGGCTATTCCGACCACCCTTTTGTGCTTAGTTGACCACCCTAATTTAAATTTAGTAAAAAACATATATACCCTATAGCAAATTGACCATAAAGGACATCTAATATTTTCAGAACATATTTTCTCCCTATATCCCCTACCATCTTCAACCACCAGCTGACTCTACCATCATCTTCACCACCATCTTCAACCTTCATCTTCCACCTTTGACCTTCCACCACCACCATCTTCGACCTTCCACCCTAGATATAGATTGTTGTTTTAAACAATCCCACTAGCTGGCTCCACCAACGTATACCACCATCATCAAATAACACTCCACTCTCTTCTACCACTACCACCACCATCTTCAACCAAACCCTAGACATAGATTGTTTCTGTAAACAAATTCATTGTATCCAAATCACCTACTTTTGAAAAATGGACACTCATAATGGCAATTTGGAGTCATCAAATGAAGTAAGTTCGGGTTTTTTTTTTAGTTTTTATGAATTTTTTCGCGGCTGAAAAAAAATCAGTTCGCATTTTTATTTGGTAAACCAGTACCGAAATATATAGTATGTTTCGGTGAATGGTCACCGAATAAATGTACATATTTCGGTAGGTATCTACCGTTTATAAATGTAATGTCAATTTTCCACACATTTGTTCGGCCGATGCCCGTCAAAATATGGCAATCTATTCGGTGGTTTGTCACCAAAGTTTATACAACCGTTTGGCAGATAGCCACCGAATGGCAAATGTATAGTTTTTTTTATAGTTTCATTCAATAGGCAATTAACTATGTTGGTATACTCGGTACTTATCCACCGAATATATATGATATATTCGGTGGTTTCCCATCGAATACTGGGACACAACTAATTTTTTTTGTTTCATTCGGTAGTTAATTGTCGAACTATGTTAGTATATTCGGTACTTATACACCGAATATATATGATATATTCGGTGGTTTCCCGTCAAATACTGGGACCCAAATAATTTTTTTTTTTTTGCTGAATAGAAGCAGCAAGTGGGTGCTTCCACCAAACTCAATATAGTTGAAGGACGATGCAATTTTGACTATACCAATGAATTCACAACAGTGGAGGTAAACATTGTTTATATGGCCGGGAATTATGAGTTATGCATACCTAAATTTGAATTGTAAATAATATAATTGTCATGTGTAGGTGTTTCAAAGTAAGGATTCAATAGTTAGTTGGATTCGTTCACAAGAAAAAAAGAACAACATGGTAATTGTCATTAGAAGGTCTAATGCAGGCGGGGTTCGTGGTAAGAGAGCTTGGATAAAATTTGCTTGTGAGAGAAATGGTCAATATGAGCCAAATAGATCAAGAAAGTCAACAAAGTCAGATTCAGGCGACCAAACATCCGACGCTGCTAGTCGTAAGCAACCAATTTCTGATGACTCTAAGGACACCCGTTCGAAGAAATGTGGATGTCCATTCTCATTGAAGGTGGCAAATACTGGAAGTGGTGATCAATGGGAGTTGGAGGTTGCATGTGGAGTGCATAACCATGTACTTTCAGAGTATATTGAAGGGCATTCATTCGCAGGCTGATTAGCTGAAGAAGAGAATTCATTGTTAGTGGCTTTGTCCAAGATTTTATTGAAACCGAAAGATATATTGAAGACTATTAAAAGCAAGAATTCACAGAATACATCAATAATCAAAACAGTATACAATACCAGGTAAAGACATAGGGTCATTGAGAGGGCCGGTAGATCAGAGATGCAAGTATTGCTAACTAAGCTGAGAGAACATAATTATGTTGAGTGGCATAGAAGTTCTGGTGATGTTGTGACTGACCTTTTTTGGACTCATCCTGAGAGTGTTGATATATTACGTGCATTTCCGTAAACCAATTTTGAGCCTAAATAAACTAATTTTGATAGAAATTTCAAAATTTAAGCCAATATATCCATACCTTGCCAAATCCTGGTGCCACGGTTCTATGGGGGTCAAATGCAGTCCTAAGTGCCATATTTTGGATGTACGGATTAGATACATAATAGAACCACTGGAGGTAGCCGTTAACCGTGTCGGATGGAGCCTTCACTGCTACACTACGACTATCTTGAGACAATAAGTGATCCGACCACCTCTCCCACTTACTATCAAAATACTCGTAAAAGGGATTGTACGATTGCGCATAAGCACCTCGTCCACCACGCTGAGAAGCACGTGGTGCAGGGGGGATCGTTTGTACCCGTCCAAATTGCCTCAAGACTCTCTCGGGATAATACGGCTCCAGAATGTCGAAACACTTGATCAATCCTATGTAGAATGCCACATCTAGTAATGGATGTTGTTGTCTACTGGATTTGTAGGGTTCCCATATAACTTGAAGAAAGAAAAAAAAACAAAAAGAAGTTAGTATCAAATAATTCATCCAAGAGCAACAAATGCAAAATTAAGTCTAATTTTTCATTATGACTATAAATATATACTTCATCCGCCTTCAAATCGTCAAGTCATTGTCTCAGTTTCTGCACATCTTCACAAGTTGTCCCAGTATCCCTTCTCGGAGTCCATCGGAGCGCACAAGAGCTACTCTCTAAGTAATTTATGTCATAATCCGGACTAACAATATGGTGCATATGCCCGTACACCCATGCCTCCAACAAGGTCATATATCCACACATTTGCTTAACCTTAGACCTAGAAGCAACACCTAATTGCCGATACAGGAAAGATAAGGCCCCTGCACCCTATGCATAATGGCTAGCGGTGTCGGGATTAGTAAGTAATCTTAGATACTAGACTTGTACCCTTGTGCTAGTCTTATCGGCAAAAAGGGTACATCCCAATAAGAACAATAAATAAGCTCTAGCAGCACACCTTACTAGCTCATCATCATCTGTATCACACACATTGCCAAACCTCGACCGTAACCACTTGAGACGCACATACTCACCAGAATAGTCATCCAACTTCGATGTGGCATCTGCCTCACTCACCCCTAAGTATGTTCTCAATAACAAATTTGATGCAATATGATCATGACGGGGTGTAGAAAGTGATAAACCCACAACCGGAATTCCCAAAATGTTTGACACATCATCTAGTGTGATGGTTATCTCACCGAATGGCATATGGAAAGTATTAGTCTTAGGCTGCCACCTCTCAACAAAGGCTGAGACCACTACCTTATCAACAGTACAGTACGAGTATGACACCAGTGGTTCAAGCCCAGATCCTCTCACATACCCCTTCACATTGTTATTATCATTTATACTCCACAAGTCTCATGTGCGCAACTTTGTTGTTTTGGACATGCATCTTAGGTGCTCACGTTCCTATTTTAAAAAACAAGCCACAAGTCAATTACAATATTGCAAACTATATAGTTTAAAAATTTTAAATTATATAAGTCATTATGTATAATCTCTAATATCTCATTTTTCCAAATGGAAGCAGCAATGTGACTTTTGAAGCTCCTAAGTAATGACATATCAGTGGGACCTCCAGGGAAAGGCCCATCTGAATTATTGTTGTTATCTTCTATTACATTCTCTTCCTGCTGGACATCATCCCCCATCTCTTGGTAAATAGTTTTGCCCGTTTTCCTACACCTCTCTAAAGCTGTAGAACGTGTTCGATCTTCATTTGCAGCATCACCTCTAGAAGATCTACCTCTACAAGTTTCGCTTCTAGAAGATTTACCTCTAGATGCCCTTCTCTTATCCATACCTATATTCAAAAATTGAAATCGTGTTTAGAATACAGAGCATATAAGTTATCATGAAATATAGAATAAGAAAAAAATGTGTAAAAATATTTTATATTCATGCCATTCGGCAGATGTCTACCGAATATTTCAAATCCATTCGGTAGATGTCCACCGAAATATTAAGATTCATTTGACATACACCCACCGAACATATATCAAAGTTTCGACAGATGTCCGTCGAATGGAACCAACAATAGTTAAATCAATATCTTCATTCGACAGAGACCCACTGAATAACATTTGATATTTCGGAAGATAACTACCAAAGGAATGTAAATTATTCGGAACTGAACTATCGAATGAATTTAAAAACACATTTCCACCAAATTCTATTCAAAAGTATACTGTCGAATATTTGGAAATAATTCGACAGGTAGATGCCGAACAAATTAAGAAGTTTCGACACACCAGTATCGAATGAAATTCGAAATCAGATTCTATTTTGCAGACACCCATTTTCAAAATCTCATTCTAATTTCTCTAAAATATCAAATATATGTGTAATTGGTAGGCCAAATATATATATTAATGCATTACACAACTCTAAACCCGAAAATTTCAGATTCATAAAAGCCTAAACATGGCTGACATCGAGAGTGAGTGAGGGAGAGTAAGAGGGAGAAAGCAATCACCTGAAATTTCAGAGGAGGAATCGGTGATGGAGGGAGGATCGGCGACGGAGGAAGCGGCGGCGTTAGTTTTAGATGGGGTCTGCGTAGGCCAGGAGTGGGGTATGCTGGTGGTGTGTTTGTTTGGGTGTGGTAGGTGAGTTTAAATAGTAAAAATGATGTTTTTTGTAAAATTAGGGGTATTTCTATTATATTAGGGTGGTTAACCCAACAGAATTTAAAAAAATTTTAAGTGTAGGTGGTGAAATAAATAAGTGTGGTCAACTCAACACAAAAAAGTGATCGGCATAGCCCTCCCCCCTATTTTTTTTATTGAACATATATATATATAACAGGCTTTAGGCCCATTATAGACCGCCTGTTCGGGTCTAACTCGGCCCGGTCCTCCAAACCCGCAAGCCCCAAGCCCGATGGGCGAGCATTGTGTTTGTGTATTAACACCCAAGCCCAGCCCGACCCGAAAGCCGTATTAGGCTCCTCTAATTCAAACCCAAGCCCGGCCCGAACCCGAAAAATTTGAGCCGAACTAGTCCGGTCCATTGCCAACCCCTACTCGTGTAACAAAAAATAAGGCCCGGTTTATACCATAAATTTGACAAAATCATAATTGAAGCAAATAAGGGGATAGATTTTAAATTTTTAATAGCTTTATTCCAAAAGGACATGCTGATTTACAATCGTCCGAGTATTCCTCAATTACAACTTAAGCTAAGGGTCCATTACATGAAGCAGATATAGTGACTTTATCTACCTAAGGAAGGTCAAACATATATATACTATACAACCAATTCAAAATACAAAATCTCCCCCATCCTAAAATGGCTGGCAAAAGAGGACGGCGGGTATAACCTAAGAATGTAAAGAACCCAAAGAGAGCAATTTACCAAGACTTTCAATGCAGCATCACCGCTGGAGGCACAGCGGCCAGGGACATTCCGTGGTAATTTAATTAGTACACTTAAAACCATGACAAATCGACAAAAATATGACGAGGATTATAGCAATGATGATCCCCACAACAATTAATTTTATCTTCATATTCTGAATCCACATCTTCCTTCTCATTTTTGTTCCCTGTTGCTTGAAATCTTGGGCCTACAACACAGCATTGTTTTAAAAATGTACAAACACCATATCAACATTACAAAATCACACAATGTGCAAGAAAGATGTAAAGAGTAGTAATAAGAAAAACTTAGAAACGAAAAGACAAGAAAAGGAGGGGGGTGGGGGAACAGAAACTAACCACCCTACAACACCCATCTAATAAAATATACCTTCCCCCATTCAAAGTAGTTTAATTAGTTTTGCTTCTTGGACTAACCTGGGAGCGAAGATTATCAGTTTTATCCACCAACAGCTCAATCTTCTCACCACGGTCAAGAACCTGCACAACAGAAACAGATGAATTCCCAAAAATAATGGAATGGTCAGGAATGAGAGTTATTCTCATTCCTTCCATTTCCCATCCATGTAAGTAAACATGTCACCATTTGGAAAAGTCAATTACTAATCAGAAAGAAGCATGCAAAAGCAGGAAATATCTTAGTTAGTTTCAACAACCTATATTACTTATATAACAGTCAAGAAAAAGAAGCAGCTCTCTCTACCTTCTCAATATTTTCCATCATAACACCCTTGACCTCAGTAACTTGAGCCTTCACTTTTGCAAGCTTGTTGATCTCTTCAGGATGCTCCACACAGTACTTCATGTGCTCCTTCAGTTTGGGTCTACAATATTCATGCAAGATTTGAGCATATTAAAGGAAAACCAAAAGTTGAAACATATTCATCACCATGTAAGGAGTTCATAAAAAAATACCCGAACTCTCTGTTCAGTCCTTTTGCAGCAGCAGTCGCAGCTTTTCCACCACCATATCTTTTGTTGAAATCATCCTTGACTCTCTCCAGATAAGCAATGGGAATTTGCCTGCCAGCAGATTCAGCTGCAACTACACAGTAGGCTGTAGAATCCAAAATAAAGAGAATTTATAACCCTACCCCTAAAAGATGTATGGGAATATTCAACTAATATAAAAAACATCCAACTCAATAAATCAATAAAATCGCATAGTTGTAAATTGCTTCAATAAAATCAAATGCATTTTTCTTGATATGTAAAATTGTCTAAGAAACTCAATGCAACTGCAATATGTTTTTGCCTTTTATTCTATCAGACTAATGCAGATGCAGAATGATGTGGCAGCTGGAGCTGCTGATACATAGTCTAGGTCCTTATACTTTACTTTGTCCCTTGAATTCTTTTTCTTCTTTATTAATTGACACTTGAAAAGAAGAAACCACAAATAGGGAAAATATTAAAACTTGCAAATTACAGGAGAAATATGATTCTCTTGAAAAAGAAAAAAGAATGCTAGAATTTTGATGAAGAGGTGGAGAGGGAGGTGTTGACTTTGTGCGATAAAGTGAGATGTCGGGGGCCTTTGTGGGCATCAGTGACTGCAAAATTTAGAGACAATCCATTTTTTATTCTTCATGCGAATTGGGGATGCTTCCATTAGCAGATCAGTTTTTCTGTTTTGTTCTCTTGTTTCTGTATTGCTGTTTGGTGTTGCTCTGTTATGTATGGAAATCAAAAGACCCTAATGCAAGTAACTTTATCTAAGTCCAATGTGTAGAACACCACATTGACTATCTTATATGAATGCATAACAAAGTAGATCCCAAATAACCTTGCCACGAATTCTATAAGACGAACAGATTATTAACACAGACCGGCAACCACCCTTCTTAATTGTTGAAGAAATATAGGAAATCAAACGAAATTCAAGACTAAACGTTATTAGATTCCATGCCATCTCAAATCCAACATAATAGAAACCACCAACCAGCCAATCCTCAATGCCAATGATCCTTATGGCTTCCAAAAGCAAGCAAGGCAAAAACACATTTCAAATCTTCAAATCCTCTCTCAAGTTTCCCACGATAGAATAAAACAGGCACAAACCTTCTCCTTTCTATAGCACCAAACGCTCAAACTGCCGTGCATCGAAAAATCACGTAATAATGATCCAATACAACAATTCAGTTCTACCACAACAAAAAATCAACATAATGTTTCATATTCCAAAAAAAGTTAAAAACAAACAGACAAAAAAAAAAAAGGATCAAAGCAACAAAAGGAACAAATCTAAGAAAACAGGACGTAGATCAGAAACAGGCATTGGTAACAAATGAAATCCATGTGAAATTCAATGAAAATTTAAAAGAAATACATAATTTGAAGAAAACATGTATATTATATATATATAATTCATGGGACTCACTGAAGCCGTTTTCGACGAGATAATTGAAGGTGTGGCCATCGCAATTGTAAGTGAACTTGTTGTTGGAGGAAGGAAGTTTCTGGAGGCATTGGGCTGCGACGCCGGTGAAATTTCCGGTGAACTCCGTGTACTCGGCCAGAATCACAGAGCCTCGAGCCACGAAGCTGTAGATCAGCGATTGTTGCCCCATCTCTCTCAAGCCAAAGCAAAAACCAACCCTAACCCTAAACCGAGTAAATGGAAAACCAAATTTTGTTCGGACGGAGATTCAGAGAGAGACGATTCGATCAAAGAACGAAAATGCTGGATGTACCGTAGTTTTCTGTGTTTATATATTTTCTCTATTTTATTTTATTTTTTTCAAATTACTTTGTTTTGAGAGAATGAGGCTCACGCGGGTCTTTTGAATTTCGAGAGTTACACACGTAAAGTGTGTGAAAGTGAGTGAGTGCGTGTTTATTTATGGTTGTCCAAAAAATTAAAAATTAAAAGAAAAAAGAAAATGCTTGAAACCAACATTCAGTGGCCACGTGGCGGATGTGTGGTGAAATGGGTCTCCTCGTCCACCGCTTGTAACTGGAACTGGTGGTGCCAGGGTGCATCCGCAACAAATGTCAGAAACTTGCAAAAATAGGAAGATTTAACCGAATAGAAAATTAAGATTAAATATTAAATTTTAATAATTTTTTGGTATAGTATAAAGATTATATAATATTTTAATTGAACTACCAAATTTAAATATAATTTTTTAAATTATGTCACAAATATGTTGACCTCTTTGATTTGAACCTTTTTTCATTTGATATTTTTATCGTTTGGCCCACATATGATGAGTGTTAGTTAAAATTTATAAAGTTTTGACAAAATTGCCCTTGAAGCTTTTATATTATCTTGAAAATTTGTTAATGTAATCTCAATTTTACATTTAGTTATGACTATACGACACTCACAACTTTAAATTTAGTTATAACTGAACGACAATCACAGTTAAGTTGTGACTTAATTGAATTTTTTTTAGACAAATTATACTACAATATAGTATAAATATATGTTAAAACAATACTTTTACTCAAAATAATATATAATATAGTGGTGTGAGTTGTCTATTTCAATTTACCGAAACAGTCACAGTTAAGTTGTGACTAGATTGATTTTTTTTTTTAATACAATATAATATAAATTAATGTAATATTTGTGATATAATACTTTTTTTTTGTAGTGGCATGTAATGTAATATTTATAAATTTTAATACCTTTTACTTTATTAATTTGTTTGACTTTTTAACTAGTACCTAATCTAAAATATTATTTAATTTTAATACTTCAACTAAAAAGTTATTAAAATTTAATAGTTAAAATCAATGAAATTTTAAGCAAATTCTAAAAGCATGGCATCCTTATGAACCCAACAAATCGTTCAATTTGTCCCATAACCTATTTTTTAAAGCTTCTAATTCTAATTTAATATTTAAGAAAAACAAAAGGCAAAACATTAATTACATGTAGGCAAGGAGTAAAATTTCGTTTTTGGAGAGTATCGAAATTTTAATACTATACTATATTAATTTCGTTTATATTTTAAAATATTTCGCCGAAATTTCGAAAATTTCCCGAAATTTTCGAGCTGGGGAAGCAGAGCCAGAAGGAGAAGGGAGGAAGAGGCCAGCCGTCACCGGAGGAGAGCGGCTGATCGAACAGAGTGATGAGTGGGGAGGGAGGAGAGAGAAGAGATGGGGGAAGGAGATCGGGGAAGGAAAGGAAGAGAAGGAAGAAGAGATCTGGGAGGGAGATAAATGAGAGAGAATAGATCTAGGACTACACAATGAAACTGAGAGAGAGATGAGAGGCGGCTGGAATATTGGGAAGAAAGAACCGAAGAATTGAAGAAGGCAGGAAAGAAAGGAGAAGGAAGTGACGGGAGAATCAAGGAAAGAAAGTCAAAGGAAAAAGAAAATAAAAAATAAAAAAATAAAAAATTGTACTATGTCACTGTGTGTGTGTAGTACGGTGAAGTTGAAGACTTGAAGTTGATTAGCTTAAGGTTTTTAACTTTTTAAAACTCAAAATTTAAAAACCCAAAATTGAAATTACCCAAAAGCTACTCACAATCAAATACTCGTAACTTTTAAACCGTAACTCCGATTCACGAACAGTTCGTGTGTATGCGTTCGTGAGCTCGAGACGTTTCCAACGACACAAAAATTAAGATTAAAAACCCATTATTTAAAATAGTCAACTTTGGAGTCAAACTAAATTATAAAAAATTTAATTAAAACAAACATTTTTAAAAACAATCACTATCCAATTTTTTTAGCTTAAATCTTTGTAAAAATAAATTATGAAAAAGAAATTTATCCTCTCACCATGGGGTTTTATTCCTTTCATGTTTGGTTTTTCAATTTGGAGAATTTGTGAAATTCAAATTTTAGGTAAACTGTTGTTGCCGCTGCTGTTACCAGGTCGGTTCTCTTTTAACCCAATTCAGCTCAATTTAACTATTGAAGACCATTTCCAAGTCCCTTTGAGTAAGCTTGCTACTTTTCGTTGCCACATTAGTGATTTATTTGTGTAATTTCATTATGTAATTATTAATTAGTGAAACATTTTTTTAACAGTATTTGTCTACAGCGCGCATTATATTCATCACATATCACATGAAACCTACCATATAATTTGGTTTCTTCAATATTTTTTTATTAATGTAGCAGATAATATGTTAAATAAATATATAGTAAAATTTATTCAAAATTTCCGTATTTTGATAGCAATTTCCGTCGTTTCCGTTTAATTTTTGTCGAAATTTAAAAATCTTCAAAATTTCCATCGAAATTTCCTCTAAACTCAAAATTTTATTCCTTGCATGTAGGTTTTTATCAAGAAAAAAAGAGACATACAAGTTGTTCGTATGATTAATCGTCTAGGCATAACGACAAGTCACACAAGGCTTAACAAGTTGCTGTTTGGGCCTAGACCCAAAATACTAAGCCCTTCCTGGGCTCCTAGGCCACGACCTCCTAGGCTCCGGCCTCATAGACTCCGGCCCCCTGGGCCCCGGCCTCTTAGGCTCCGGCCTCCCAAGCTCAAGCCTCTTGGGCCTCCGACCCGTGTCAACTCACTCGGATCCTCGAGACCGGTGACACGTGGCGCTCTTACAGTGCAAGTCATCACAAGGGACACGTGTCATCACCGGATTGGTTGACACTCTTCCAAACGTACTATAAAAAGGTACTTTCTTGTCACAAAAGAGGATTCAATCAATATTATACTATTCACTCACTCTGCTCTCAGATCTCTCTGAACACTGACTTGAGCGTCGGAGGAGCTTTGGCCGGCACCACACCGGTGTCCTTCCCGCTCACTTTTGTGTACCTACACAGGGTGCTTTGGATATCATTCTCTCTCATTACTCACTAGTCGGACCCAGCTACTCGTTCCTGCCCCACTTCGACGTGTCATCCACTCGGTGGTGGGTCAACGGGCCTATGTAGTTCGACTCGACGTTGACTGCTTTACCATTTTTGAGCATCAACAGTTTGGCGCCGTCTGTGGGAAAGTTACAACTTTTCCCCATTGAATTCTCTACCCTCAGTTGAGGTGCAAAAACCTTCCGAGCTTCCGAGCTTCCTAGCTTCCGAGCTTCCAAGCTTCCGAGCTTCCGAGCTTCCGAGCTTCCGAGCTTCCTAGCTTCCGAGCTTCCGAGCTTCCGAGCTTCCGACCCCCACAATGTCTGACGGAGGTCCTATTCTCGACCAAGTCGACAACACCCCGCTGGGAGACAAGCGAGGCAAGAAGATTGCCGAATCTGATCAGGAAACATACATCCAAAGATTGGAGGCTCAGCTCCAACGAGCCCAAGAACAGCTCGACTTCCAAAAGGACACAACACAGCTGTATGAGCGACTCATCCGCGACAGGGAAAAGCATACCACTCCGCATACCACTCCCCGGAGTGGTGAGAGGAGGAACCTCTACGACAAGGACGAGCACACCACTCTCTAGAGTGGTGAGAGGAGGGACCCCCCCCGAAGGGACCAAAATGTTCCGCGTCAGTTGGATGCAGGGCAAGGTAGCCATCCACCCCCAGGTTTCTAAAAGAGACTTGTCAACTCGGTCAACCGGGCTCGATCTGGCGAGCATCCTACCCGCTCTGAAGAGTTCCACATTTATCGGGATTGTCGTCATCTGCTCAACGACAACCGCTCTCGGCGAGAAGAGCAGCGGACGAACCGGGGCGAATCCAACCCACGTCCCCAAGACTTGGAGGAAGAGCAGGCTCCTCATCCCAAGCGACGACGGGGAGAAGAGCAGGTCTTCTCGGCTAGGCGCCGCGTAGAAGATGACACTTTCACAAGTGAACAAATCGTTGACTCCGGTAACAGCGGCTCTCTTCCACCAAACCAGCTCTAACAACTTCTCATGGACATTAGTGAGCGCCTGAGGAGAGTGGAGGGGGGAAGTCGTGGTGGACACCCATCTTTGGAAACAAGGGAGTTGCCTGGACCTTTCACAGCTCGCATCCTATCCACTCCTCCGGTTGGCGACGTCCGACCTCCCAAGATCACTCCATACACAGGGAAAGAGGACCCATATGACCACCTCATGAGTTTCCGGTCTGCTCTGGAGTCTAAAGGTGCTGCTGACATTACGAAGTGTCGAATCTTCCCTTCCACCCTCTCTGGCAGTGCAAGGGACTGGTTCTACCAACTTCCCCCGGGCTCGGTTGATTGTTTCAACGAGCTCAGAGAGCTCTTCCTGGGCCAGTATATCATACAGACCGATAGGATTTACACCACGGATGACCTGACTCGGGTCCGCCAGTGCAGCAGGGAATCCCTTCGAGAATATATCACCCGATTTCAGCTGGAGCGATCTCGGTGTCGCGACTGTGATGAGAAGGTAGCCTTCGCTGCTTTCAAGGGTGGTCTCCTAGAGGGGGACTTCTTGTTTGAACTCAACCGCCACAATCCGCGCACCTACAAAGAACTCATGCAAGAGGCCATTGCCTATGCTACTGCGGAATTCAAAACATATGGGAAGAATCCGCCCACCATGGATCGCCCAAGTACCGACCAGGCCATCATAGTGTCACCCCAGCGCAAGCCCTACTCGGGTAACCAGCATGGGGGGTCCGGGAAAAAGTTCAATAAATTCACCAAGAAACAATTTGGTGATGGTAGAGGTGGAGGACAACGAAGGGAGGAAACTTATCAGACATCCTACGCCTCCAGGTTCAAAGTCTATACAATTCTCATTGTTACTTATACAGAATTGTATCCTCAGATCAAAGACATACTTCCCAAGCTCCCACCCCGCCCACCACAAACACGGTACCGGGCCAACAAGAACTTGCTTTGCCTTTATCATAATGACCATGGCCATGACACCGAGGCATGCAGAGCATTTAAGGAGGCAATAGAAACTTTGGTACATGAAGGAAAGTTGGATGGTTTTATAGACAAGGAGGCCACCGAGAAGGCCAAGACCGAAGGACAACGACGGGGGCGGGTCAATACCATCTGTGGGGGCCCGACCCTCGCTGGCAACTCCAACAGGGCTAGGAAGGAATACGCCCGAAGTGCTCAGCAATGCTCCGGCGTTATGGCTGTAGACCTCTCCACCGTGGCAAAAAGACTCCTAAGCTCGGGTGGTCGCCCATTTCTTTTGCTGAGGAAGAGGAACGTGATTTAATCTTTCCACACGATGACCCTTTGGTCATTGAGGCCACCATAGCTAATTTCGATGTGGCTCGGATCCTCGTCGATTGTGGTAGCTCCGTCAACATCCTCTTCGCCTCTGCCTTCACAGCTCTTGGGATTGACCAAGAGAGGCTTGACCGGTCGGTCGGTCGCTCCTTTACTTAGCTTTTAGGGCGATATGGTCACCCCTCTTGGCGGGATCTACCTTCCATTCACCCTTGGGAGGTATCCTTCGTCCGCTACCACAACCACTCAGTTTTTGGTGGTCGACTGCCCCACAGCGTACAACGTCATCCTAGGACGACCAGCCCTTAACCAACTGAAGATTATGATCTCCACTCACTTGCTTTTGATCAAGTTCCCGACCCCATATGGCACGGGGGTAGTCAAAGGCAACCAGGTATCAGCCAGGTCTTGCTATACGACTTCCGTCAAGAAGAAGAAAGAGACCAAGCCCTCTATGGCTGTTTCTGTCTCCCCCACCTGCCCTACCCCGGATCCTCCCGAAGATCCTCGTGATTCATCTTTCAGAGCTATCGCCCAACCAGATGACAATCATGTGGAAGAAGTTCTCATCTCACCTGCCTACCCGGACCGCAAGGTACGGGTCGGAACCCAGGTATTGCTCTCTGCGACGAACTTGTCAACTTCTTTCGTGCCAATGCTGAAGTCTTTGCCTGGTCCTATGTTGACATGCCTGGGATCTCTCCGGAGGTGATCTCTCATCGCCTAAGTCTTAATCCGCGGCACCGCCCCGTCCGCCAAAAGCGCAGGCAGTACAAGCCCGAAATCTATGCTGCTATGAAGGAAGAAGTTGACAAGTTACAGAAAATTGGTTTCATCCGCGAGGTTTCCTACCCGGATTGGCTGACCAATGTTGTGATGGTCAAAAAATCAAATGGCAAGTGGCGGATGTGCGTCGACTTCACCAACCTCAACAAGGCCTGTCCCAAGGATAGTTTTCCTCTTCCTCGCATTGACCAACTGGTTGATGCCATAGCAGGCCATGCACTCCTTAGTTTCATGGACGCCTACTCCGGCTATGACCAAATCCTTATGCACAGCTCCGACCAGGACAATACGGCCTTCATTACTGACAGGGGCCTATATTGTTACAAAGTCATGCCTTTCGAACTCAAAAATGCTGGGCCACCTACCAGCGTTTGGTTAACTCCATTTTCTCAGAATATATTGGTAAGTTCATGGAGGTCTATGTGGACGACATGCTTGTCAAGAGTGTCCGGGCGAAGGACCACGTTCACAAACTTTCTGAGATGTTTTCCGTGCTCAAGAAGTATCAAATGCGCCTGAACCCTGCCAAGTGCACGTTCGGCGTATTTTCGGGAAAATTCCTTGGCTTCATGGTAAGCCAATGGGGGATCGAGGCCAACCCTGAAAAAATCAAAGCCTTGATCGATATGCAATCTCCCAGGACTCATAAGGAAGTGCAGAGCCTAACGGGCAGGGTCGCCGCCTTGACACGATTCATATCCAATGCCATCGACCGTTGTGCCCCATTCTTCAAAACCCTTAAGGCTCGGACAAAATACGTTGACTGGACTCCGATGTGTGAGCAGGCCTTCCAATATCTAAAAGAGTACATGGGCAAATCACCTCTACTTTCTAAACCGGAGCCAGGGGAAGAGCTATTCTTTTACTTGTCTGTTTCCCTGACAGTCACCAGTTCAGTCCTAATTCGACTTGAGGACATGGTTGAGCACCCGGTGTACTATACCAGCAAGGCCTTGCAAGATGCTGAGACCAGATACCCAGAGATAGGAAAATTAGCCCTTGCCTTGGTCACATCAGCCCGGCGCCTCCGCCCATACTTCCAAGCTCACCCTATCGTGGTTCTCACCAATCAACCACTTAGGCAAGTATTGCAGCGCCCTAAGGTCTCTGGCCGACTTATCAAATGGTCCATTGAGCTGAGCGAATTTGACATTTCCTACCGCCCACGGCCCGCGATCAAGGGACAAGCCATTGCAGACTTCATTTCAGAGTCTACATTCCTACCCGAGGCTGAGCCCTACTCCGCCATTGTGTCGACCACTGACCCACCAACTTCTTCTACTCCAGCAATCAGGTTGGATCGCCCAATCTGGTCTTTATATGTTGATGGATCTTCTAATCAACAGGGCAGTGGAGCCGGACTTGTTTTGATCGCCCCTGACCAGACCACCATTGAGTATGCTCTTCGATTCGGCTTCCAAGCATCCAACAATGAGGCTGAATATGAGGCCCTCATTGCCGGCTTATCTTTGGCACTACATATGGACGTTGAGCAACTCAGAATCTACAGCGATTCTCAACTTGTGGTGAACCAGGTCACACAGGAATACCAGACCAAGGGTGAGCGCATGGCCGCCTACTTCACCAAAGTTCAAAGCCGCCTACTAAATCAATTCTCAGCATACCAGCTCATACAAATCCCTAGGGCAGACAATGAGAGGGCGGATGCCCTAGCTCGCCTTGCCTCGGCAGCCGACCATGAAGCCGGGAGGTCTGTCCCAGTTGAGTTCTTACCTCAGCGCAGCACTGATGTTATGGAAGTCTGCCAGTCTGAGCAACAGGCTAGTTGGATGGACCCTCTCCTTGCCTTCCTTAAGCATGGGAACCCACCCGCGGACAAGACTAAGGCTCGGCGCCTCCGCCATAGAGCCTCCCGGTACACCATTATTAACGACAAGTTATACAAGCGGGGTTTCTCCCTGCCATACTTACGATGCCTTACCCCCGAGCAAGGCGATTATATCCTCCAGGAGATCCATGAAGGAGTCTGTGGCAATCATGCAGGGGCCCACTCTTTAGCCCACAAGGCCATCCGCCAAGGCTATTATTGGCCGACCCTCCGCGCTGATGCAAGGAAGCTCACCCAGAAATGCATCAAGTGCAAAAAATTTGCAACTTTTCCCCACCAACCACCCGAGCCCCTAACTACCATGAACAGTCCTTGACCCTTTGCCCAATGGGGCATCGACTTAATCGGACCAATGACTGAGGGGAAGGGAAATGTCAAAACGGCAGTCGTCGCAGTGGACTACTTCACTAAGTGGGCAGAGGCCGAGCCCTTGGCAAAGGCAACCACCCAGACCATTAAGAGCTTTGTATGGAAGAACATAATTTGCCGCTTTGGTCTTCCTTACGCCATTATCACTGACAATGGCAAGCAGTTTGACAACAAAGAGTTCAAGTCATTTTGCTCCGCATTCAACATCAAGGTCTTCTTTGCCTCTCCTGGTCATCCTCAGGCCAACGGGCAGGTCGAGGCAGTCAACAAGACCATTAAACATACCTTGAAGACCAAGCTTGATGCAAAAAAGGAAAAGTGGCCTGACCTCCTACCCGAAGTCTTATGGTCCTACCGGACAACTTGTCGATCCTCGACCGGGGAAACCCCCTTTTCTTTGGCCTTTGCTTCTGAAGCCGTCATCCCAGTAGAGGTCGGGCTTGCTTCTTATCGCCTCGACACATTTCAGCCTGAGCACAATGCTGACCAGCTAGCCCTCAGTCTCGACCTAGCTGAAGAGCATCGGGCCTAGGCTGAGCTACACAAGTATGCCTACCAGCAACGGGTCACTCGATACTACAATTCTAAAGTTAAGCCTCGCCACTTTCGAGTGGGGGACTGGGTCCTGCGCAGCACTACCTTGGCAAAAACGGGTGCTCTGAAACCTAATTGGGAAGGACCGTATGAAATCATTGAAGTCATCCACCCAGGCACATACAAGCTCCGCGCCACAACCGGCAAGGAACTCGGCCACCCTTGGCACGCCGAGCACCTCCGCTACTTTTACAAGTAGATAAATGTTGTACCCCCGGGGACTTTTTCCAATTTTATCTATGTTCTCACTTTCAATAAATACAAGTCCTACCACAGACACGTTTTTCTTCATTTTTATTCACAGTGTTAATTGGCTGTATGGACCCCCGGGCCATCAGACATCCGACCCTGCCCATATCCGCCCCATGCATTCAAGGGAAGCTAAGTATCATGCATTCAGGGCGCGGCTATGGCAAATGCATTCAAGGGAAACTAAGTACCATGCATTCACGGAAGTCCTACCACGGACACGTTTTTCTTCATTTTTATTCAAAGTCTTAATTGGTTGTATGGACCCCCGGGCCATCAGACATCCGACCCTGCCCATATCCGCCCCATGCATTCAAGGGAAGCTAAGTACCATACATTCAGGGCGCGGCTATGGCAAATGCATCCAAGGGAAACTAAGTACCATGCATTCACGGAAGAATCAATTTCATGCATCCAAGGGAAACTAAGTACCGTGCATTTGAGAAAATTCTGCAATACCATGTATTCAAAAGAAGGGCATCCTACCCCATAACGGGTCGGACACCCTCAAAATCATCCAAATAACAATTAAGTACAAAACTTAATAATCAAAAGAGTTTGCAAGTTGGCACGGGCCACATACGACCCGACCATACAACTCAAACTAAACTAGGGCAATGGTCCGCCCACCCCTGCCCCCGGGCCATGAGTGCAACAGATGCCTATTTGGGATCCTCTCCCATATCCCGCTCCCCACCAGTGGATGCTCCGTCCTCATGTTCTACCTCCTGGGTACCTTCCTATGGGACGTTGTCATGCACCTCATTCCCAGCTCCTAGCAGACCACGCACGCGGTCCCAGTCGAAGTCAGAGCACATCTCCTCGAGCTCCAATTTGCAATTGCCAAAGCCCATGGCATAGCCGCTGTTATACTCATTGTCCAACTCTTGCTTGGCTTGGCTCAACTCCTGCCCGCACTGCTCCAACTCCTGCCTAGCCTGGTCCGCCTCCTTCCTAGCCTGCAGCAGCTCGGCCTGAAACGCCTGGTTCTGGGCAACCAGGGTACCGACCTTCTCCTCGGCTGAGAGCGCTCTGTCCTTCCACACCACGAAGCTCGACATCTCGTCCTTCATCTTCTCCACCGTGGCCAGAACACTAACATGTGCCTGATAAGTAAAGAACAGTGACTGCCAGGTCGAATGCCACGAAAGTGTTATCACAAGTTTTAAAGTTTAAATTTTGAACATTTCATCATGATATACCACTCTCCCTTACCTGGGACTGCTCGGAAAAGGCCCGCTGCAAAACAGATAGCGGCTCAACACCATCGCCAATCACCCGGTCATCCCTCCCCTTCTTCAGGGATCTTCCAAAGTCTGTCACCGCCTGCTGTACCAGACGATCCTCCTCCGGGACCGGATCAAACACAGTGGCTGTCCTCTTGCCCTCTCTCCCGTGCTCGGCTGCATCTAATCTCGTCTTCCTTTTCCTCCCGGGAGAAGCCGCCTTCGAAGCATGGGTGTTGGTAGACTCACTATGCCTCATACCCCCGGGCACCGATGCACCTCTACTTGTATTCCCTTGGGACAAGCCACCCCCGGCCAACAACGTCCCCATCATCATCCTCCTCTGCGCAGGCGGGGCAAGACCAACCGGTCTACTTGTTTTCTTCGTATTGGCCATCTTCACTGCAAGACCAAAATCAATGAGCACAAGTTCTACTCTCCTCAACTAATACTCCAAGAGGGGAAGTATAGAAACTCACCTGGAACTCCGAAGCCGTACTTGACCAACTTTTCAGGAGACAAGAGGTATGCAGCGCTCAACTTTCGGGCAGGTCGACTAAGCACCCTCCGCACCTCTTCCGCGCTATCCTCCGACAATGGAAGCCTCTCCCACTCACCCCCTGCAAAATCAAACAACAACAGACTCCTATTAGTACAAGCATAACATCAGCTAATAATCCAAGTGTACATAGACCAATGCATCGGCTCAGCTAGGCAACCTATTATGTGGAAATTCGTCGGCACTCTATACGTGGTCATCCTCTCACTCCGGCCGAATTCCCAGGCTCCACTCGCGAAAAACCATTTTTTCTTCCATTCCTTATGAGCGTCCGGGTGGCCCACCTGTATTTGGCGAGTCGTACCATCAGTGAACTGCCCGTTTGCCAACTGCGAGCAGTACATCCACCCTCGCAAATTGGGGCTCGACTTAATCTCAAACAAGTTTGAGAATTGAGCCATATTCGGGGCATCATACCCCTCATCTCGGAACAATACATACAGCCCAATTAATGTTCTCCAACTATTAGGCGTTAGCTGAGCTGGTGCAATTCCTAACTTCCTCAACATATACTGGAAATAGGGGTGGAGAGGAAGCCTAAACCCATGGTGGAAACTCTTGGCAAAACACAAGATATGCCCCTCCGGCAGGTCACTCAAGACATCACCCTCTCCCGGGAGGCTCAGATGGATATAATCGGGAATGTGGAACTCCACCCTCAATTTTTCAAGGTCCTCCTCCTTCATCCTGTTCTCACACAACCCATCCACGGACAAGTATGTCTTAGGCACAATGTGCCTACCCACATCACCACAACTGGTGGGCGTATCTCCATCATCGTTGTCCTCACTACCAGTGCCTTTTCCCTCACTTCCCATCACCATGGACAAGCTCTCTTGGACGGTCTTGAGCACTTTGCCCACCCCCATGTTTCCACACCCCATCCGGGGTCGGGGCATATTGGGCCTCATCGGCGTCCCATCACTTGTAGACGCCCGATCCGACTCCCCCTCATCCGTAGAACTGTTCTCATCTGAGGAAGCCATGAAATGTCCGACCTCAGCGCACCTGCCCATCCAAGACAACACCATGGACATATCAGATCAATACTGGTTTCCCACCCCCTCATATGTACTCTTCTACCCCCACTTTGGGACCATTCACCCTATCACCTTTTCACATGCTCAGCCACCAATCATTTATCAAAGCCAATATTCACAATATCAATTCAAGCAGACAAGCAATCAAAACTCAAGCCTTTACCTGTATTCCGCGGCTCCAACGGCTCAGACGGGTTCCGACCCACTTATCTTGTCTCCTCAGTACCTAGCCAAAAACACAACACCCAATAAATTACAAAGTCAAAAAATGAAGGCATGTNGAGCAGCCCACCCGCGCACCCGAGCCGCGCCGCTTCTCCAGCACAGAGCCCCCGCCTCGCCCGCGTCCGCGGCGAGCACCCGAGCCCGCGCTCGGATCTGACCACTGCGCGCCGTCGATCCACGCACGCAACCCGTGCACGCCACTCGATCCGACCCGAGCACACCAGCGCCGCGCCGACCACTTGCGCCAAAACTCTCCGCGCCGCCCGCGTCCGCGCCGAGCACCCCTGCAAGCCCTCCTCCTTCCGGCCCGAGCCCACTCAGTCACTCCTCTGCTGCAAACCTCCGCCCCGAGCAAGATCCGGCCCACGATCTACCCTCCGACCCGACCCCCAATGCACCCGACCCGAGCACTTCCCCTCTCCCTCCCACCCGAGCAAATCAGCCACCCACCCAAGCCCTTGCCTCTGTTTTGTTCCCACGCACAAAAATTTCTTTGAGTTATTTTAACACCCACACTCTCTCTCCAAAATACTTCTACAGTAACAAATGTGAGATTTGGGGTGGGTCTTTTATATCTGAGCTATACTGTTCAGTTTCAAACTCCTGTTTACAGAGGGCAACATCCTCCCACTTAAATCGGACGAGGTTCACTGGGATTACACGAAGCGTCTACTGCTCGGCATACAGGGTGACCCCTAAAGTTCAAAAAAAAAAAAAAAAAAAAATGGAAGGAATCTTTCATATGTAACCCCCAAGCTTTCCTACAGTACAGCTTTTCTTGCTAAAGAACTTGGGGGACTTCGAGACAGTAGCTTAAGCAGGAACAAGTATGTGGTTACTTGTCGTTCTGCTCGGACTTTTTGTGTACAAAGTTCCCAACCAAGAAGTATGTTTTGCTCGGAAACTTGGGGGACTTCTGTTCGTATGATTAATCGTCTAGGCATAACGACAAGTCACACAAGGCTTAACAAGTTGCTGTTTAGGCCTAGGCCCAAAAGACTAAGCCCTTCCTGAGCTCCTAGGCCACGACCTCCTAGGCTCCGGCCTCATAGACTCCGGCCCTCTGGGCCCCGGCCTCTTAGGCTCCGGCCTCCCAAGCTCAACCCTTTTGGGCCCCCGACCCGTGTCAACTCACTCGGATCCTCGAGACCGGTGACACGTGACGCTCTTACAGTGCAAGTCATCACAAGGGACACGTGTCATCACCGGATTGGTTAACAGTCTTCCAAACGTACTATAAAAAGGTACTTTCTTGTCACAAAAGAGGATTCAATCAATATTATACTATTCACTCACTCTGCTCTCAGATCTCTCTGAACACTAACTTGAGCGTCATAGGAGCTTTGGCCGGCACCACACCGGTGTCCTTCCCGCTCACTTTTGTGTACCTGCGCAGGGTGCTTTGGATATCATTCTCTCTCATTACTCACCAGTCGGACCCAGCTACTCGTTCCTGCCCCACTTCGACGTGTCATCCACTCGGTGGTGGGTCAACGGGCCTACGTAGTTCGACTCGACGTTGACTGCTTTACCATTTTTGAGCATCAACACAAGTATCACGTTAACTCCATTTTCTTATACAGTTTTCACTATTTTCGAGTTGTCTAAACAACGATTTTCTAACACACTTTATTAGTTAAAACAATTATATATTTTAAGGATAAAACAGTAAAATAAAACTATGAGATAAAAAAGAACATGTAACTCACTCTGCTCTCCATTTTTTTTTTCTCTCTCAACTGTGAGTTATTTGTGAAAAAGTCAATTGACATGTGGGAAGTGTGTGTATCAAAAAACTAGAATATATATACGCATATTGGGGAAGTTTCAAGTAAGGATCTTGAAGCTCCCTATACATATATATTCTTCTATATAAATAAAGCAAATAAGCATCTTGGGTGAAACATTCACAATTCGATACATTACCTATGGTTAATTAAAATGTAGTGAAGAATTGTACTTAACAATGATAAATTCTTAAAATAAAAAAGTATTAAAATTAATAAAAAATGAGTCGCGTTCGAAAACTCCTCCAATCTAACTACAATTAAGAAGGGATCAATAAATAATAACAATTAATATGTTAAATCAAACATATTTAAAATAATCAAATAACTATTAGTCTAATGGGATGCAAGGTGTTAAATTTTGAAATTTTTGGCAAAATTTCGTTGAAAATTTCAATTTTTTGGGGTGTCAAAATTGAAATCCATATTTGTTAAATTTTCGAGATAGTTTCGTCAAAATTATTGAAATTTCGCCGAAATCCTTGAAATTTCGATGAAATTTTCAACAGTGAGATCTGGTTTGGCTTTTGGAAGGCTGGGTTTTTGGAGAAAAATAGAGCGGTGGCAGGGGGGAGATTGAGGGAGAAAGAAAGGGTGGCGGCAGGGGGCGGATCGAAGGAGAAAGAGGCGATGTCAGGGGGGTGACAGGGGGTGACAACAGGGGGAGATGAGGGAGAAAGAGGCGACGGCAAGGGTGACAGGGGGGCGACGACAAGGGGAGAGAAAGAGAGGATGAAGAAAAAGAAAAACAGTGGAGAGATAACTGGAGACTCATGGGGAGAAGAAAGGAAAGGAAAGGAAGGAAAAAGAAAAAAAAGAAAAAAAAATTAAAAGGTTTAAAATTGATTGGGGTTTGGGGCCTTTGAGCAATTGTAAATAAAAACAATGGTTTGGGGTTTCGTTTGACCATTTTAGAGTTTCGTTTAGTTGTTTTTAAACCCTAAACTAGTAAATTATGATATATTTTTATATAAAAAATAATTTAAAATACCCTAAAGGGCCTAAACCTTAATATCATGTATCATATCCTAAACAATATAGAATACAGATTATAAAATATATAGGGTTTAATGTACAGATTAGAGTATAAATAATATACTAATTTCATTTATTCATTATACTAATTTTATTTAACAGTATTTGTCTTCAGCGTGAATTATATTTATCTTATATCACATGAAACCTACTATATAATTTGGTTTCTTCAATGTTTTTTATCAATTTAGTAGATAATATGTTAAATAAACATATGGTAAAATTTCATTCAAAATTTTCGTATTTTAATAGCAATTTCCGTCATTTCCGTCTAATTTTTGTCGAAATTTAAAAATCTTCGAAATTTCCTCAAAATCCGAAATTTTATTCCTTGGTAGTATGTATTTTCTTAATGTTGGAAGAGGTCTGAAGTACGACTCCCTCTCCCTCAAATAAAAAAATAATTGAAATAAATTAATAAAAAAACATGTCTTAAAAGATATGAACCATTAACAAAATCATTTTTAAAAGGAAAAATTTTAGCAAAAGAACTCCAACTATACTTCTATTTTCAATTGAGGATCCCATTTTCATTTTGAAGTAATTACGGACAATAATTTTTCAAGTGGTTCAATCAAGTACATTCTGTCAACTTTGTTACATTTTTCGTAAAAACTGATCATGTGACCATTTTGAAAGGGCATTTATGTATTTTTTTTTTTGCGGAATAAATCAGAACCATCGATTTAATTCCATCAGAAAAGAAAACCAAAGGACTCCAACCTATCATTTTGTTCGAAAATCAAAAAAGAAAACTAAGATTTGAAAATAGAAGACACATCATTTGTGATTCTATCAGACCCATCGTATTCCACAAAACCTTTAGGGTTTCAGATTTTGGGAAGCTTTACCAGTGCGAATGGATTCCCGAAAATTTGGCAATCATTGTGACTCTGACTGGAGATGGATATAGGTGATTTCTTAGAGAAAATAGGAATACCTTGAACTACAGTAAGTGGTCCCGTGGTATTTCGATGAACTGTTTACTCGTTTTTTTCGTTTCTTTGATGAAGTGTGATTGCGAAATACTTTCTTTTTATGGATGTTGTGTCTCGGTTGTCTCTTTATATCATAGATTCGATTTCTTTTATGCCTCTTTACGTTGACTGGTTGGAGTTTTGTGGTTGCTTTTGACCTTTATAGGTTGTTGGGACCAGGATGTGGAATAAATTAGAGGTGGGTGGTAGTGGGGATTGAGGTGGAAGCACAAGCTGGTGGAGGGGAAGCACAATTTGGTAGAGGGAAAGCACAAGCTGATGGTGGTGAAACATATGATGATGTTGTGAAACACATGCAGAGAAAGGGATTGTTGAAGAAAATGATGCTGGAAAGGTGCCAACATGTTCTGATGAAGTTCAAGCAGAGTTTCAAGATGCATAAGCTAGCCATACTGAGCCATTGTATGATGTTTCAATTTACACTAGATCAAATAACAGAGGCAAGACCCCAATGGTAGAAGCAAGTGTTGATGAAGAGACACAATCAGATTGTGAGGATGATGAGTTATCTAAGGGTTTAAATGGGAATGAAGATGATGAAGACTATCAGTATGTGGATAGTGAATATGAGCAAGCACTTGAGTACATAAACATGTTTGATTATGATGACACGTATATTCATAGTGATATGATGGTGGCAGTTTTGGAGAAGTTTAATTTGATGACATGACAAATAAGGATAATGTATGAATCGAGTTGTGATGAGGTTGATGTAGACATTGATGAGCTCTCTGCCAAGGAAAGAAGACGCAGGAAACTGATGTCAAAATTTACATGTTTTAGAAAGGAAACAGACATGAAAGATCCAAAGTTCAAGTTGGGGCAGACATATGAATCTGTTAAGGTTTCAAAGCTACCATTAAGGGCTACTCCATTCTTAATCAAAAGGATATCAAATTTTCCAAGAATCACAGATTGATGGTTAATTAGACACAAATGTGCTAAAGGATGTCCTTGGCATCTTTATGGCCACATGATAGGAAAAAACATGTGTTTGTTATGAGAACCTAGTAATGACAATTTTTCTACTATAAATTTACAATTACACAATCTATAGCCGTACCTGTACAAAATGATCACGGTTGACAAAACCAATGCAAATCTCACGGAGCTCAACGTCCTGATGTGCTTTTGAGTGTGCATATAGTGGGAGACACGTAAGACATAACGATCTACATAAATGGATCACGGTTACACCATAACATGTGGCGATAATATATCCCATCTCGGGCATGGTCATCCAATGATCTCTAGGTGCAGGGGTGTCATCAAATAATCAAGTATCCTCTAAAACTCCATAACTCGCTCGCGCATATGGAAAACTGACTCAAACAAAGCTGGTGTACGTAGCAGTGTCCTGGATAAGTCTATGCGTACCTTTCGCCAAGCTCCACTCCAAAGCCCATAGTTGCAGCTACAACTCTATATCCACAATTACCATATGGTAAGACGTCGGTTACACCAGAAATGTACGGTCTCATGATGGGTTGAAACTGGTCTATATACCGATGTGGCTGAGCAAATGGAATGGGCGAACTCGTCTTCACTTTGTTGGCCCGTTTTTTTAGTTTCTTTTTTGGCGAGCTACTACCAACGTTGCCAATGGACGGTGAGGGTGAATGACTGTCACAACCGGAAAGTACGTACTCAAATGCGGATGGCAAACGCCTAGTAGAGGTTTCAGGTTTACTTGAGCGGCCCCTAGTCTTGGTCTTCACTTGTGGTTCTCTTAGAGTAGTGGAACTTGGATTCATGAACTCTTCTAACTTCAAACTTATGTGCTTCTGGGTGTCTACATCTTGCTCTTCCATCCATTTTATTAGTCTATCTACTGTGGCATTAACTGGAGGATCTGAGAGTTTTGTGACCTCCGGTTCCCTATTGTAATCCAACTTTCTCCAATAAGGATGAAGGGAGTCAAGTGGAATAGGTCGGTTATGTCGTCTATACGACAAAATCTCATGTGCACATGGCAACTCGTGTGTCCGACGAATGGTGCAATCACATGGTAAGGCACTTCCAATCCATTCAGCCCTGTACAATATTAAAGAAATGAATAAATTATTGGTACGAACTAAATAAGTGTTTAATGTGTAGAATGAAGGTTAGTGAGTGAAGGTACCTCCTTATCTCACAACCAATTATATTCAATGCTGTATCTGATCCATAGCCTAACAATTCATTCATCTCCTCATGTTTCCTGACACTATGCTGGATAAAACAACGGCTTTTCTCAAATGATGCCTTAATGTGTATGCTGCAACTCTATCAATGTATGAATATGCTGCCATGATAACTCAAAACTAAGCTGACTAGTGCCAAGTTCCTTCTTTAGCCTTGAATGTGCACTTTCAGCCCTGTTCGTAACAAGAAGTTAGTATATGTGTCTAAGCATATAATAAGTTAATGATATCAAAAATAGATTATTTGTTCGAAGTGGTGTTACCAAGGTGCATACAAGCATCTGTCCATGCAGGCATAAACCTCTCCTTATAATGTATCAACCAACTATCCTTAATATACTCAATGGCTCTCGCGTATGAACAAAAGTTGGTTCCATGTCATGCAAATGACTCACATACTTATCCTCGCTCTCCGATCCAACCAAACAATTCCAGGCACCATTAAACTTCTCCTAATGGTCAACCGTACCAAACAACTTTCTGCAATTTTTCAACACATTTTTGCTAATGTGCCATCTACACAATAAATGTCTGGCACTAGGAAACACTTTAGGAATTGCAGACATGAGTGCTAGTTCCTGATCCATGACAATCACGTTAGGAAGACAGTCATCATTCAATAAATACTGTACTCTACCCAAAGCCCATGTATAATTATCCTCCTTCTCAGAACATATATAAGCGAATGCAACAGAGAATGTCATGCTAGTGGAAGTCACACCCACAATCTCAAAAAGTGGCCAACGGTACCTATTAATCTTATAAGTACAATTCATTATCAATACATGCGGAAATGCACGTAATATATCAACACTCTCAGGATGAGTCCAAAACAGGTCAGTCACAACATCACCAGAACTTCTATGCCACTCAACATAATTATGTTCTCTTAGCTTAGTTAGCAATACTTGCATCTCTGATCTACCAGCCCTCTCGATGACCCTATGTTTTTACCTGACATTGTATACTGTTTTGATTATTAATATATTATGTGAATTCTTACTTTTTATGATCTTCAATATATCTTTCGGTTTCACCAAAGTCTTGGACAAAGCCACTAACAATGAATTCTCTTCTTCAGTTAATCTGCTTGCAAATGAATGCCCTTCAATATACTCTGAAACTACATGGTTATGCACTCCACATGCAACCTCCAACTCCCATTGATCACCACATCCAGTGTTCACCGCCTTCAACGAGAATGGACATCCACATTTCTTCCAACGGGTGTCCTTAGAGTCCTCAGAAACTGGTTGCTTACGACTAGCAGCATCGGATGTTTGGTCGCCAGAATCTAACTTTGTTGACTTTCTTGATCTATTTGGCTCATATTAACCATTTCTCTCACAAGCAAATTTGATCCAAGCTCTCTTACCACGAACCCCGCCTGCATCAGACCTTCTAATGACAATTACCATGTTGTTTCTTTTTTCCTTGTGAACGAATCCAACTAACCATTGAATACTTACTTTGAAACACCTACATATGACAATTATATATATTATTTACAATTCAAATTTAGGTATGCATAAATTATAATTCCCGGCCAAACAAACAATGTTTACCTCCGCTGTTGTGAATTCATTGGTGTAGTCAAAATTGCATCTTCCTTCAACTACACTGAGTTCGGTGGAAGCACCCACTTGCTGCTCCTATTTAGCAAAAAAAAATATATATATTTTTGTCTCAATATTCGACGGAAATCCACTGAAAATATCATATATATTCGGTGGCAAAGTACCGAATATACAAATATAGTTCGACAATTAACTACCGAATGAAACAATTATACGTTGGCCATTTTGGAAAAAAAGTAGTTGTGTCCCAGTATTCGACGGGAAACTACTGAATAAATCAAATATATTCAGTGGATAAGTACCGAATATATCAATATAGGTCGACAATTGCCTACCGAATTAAACTATTAAAAAAACTATACGTTTTCATTCGGTGGATATCTGCCGAATGGTTGTATAAACTTCGGTGACATACCACCGTATATATTGCAATTGTTCGACGGGTATTTTGACATTACATTTTTAAACGGTGGATACCTATCGAAATATGTACATTTATTCGATGACCATCCACCGAAATATACTATATATTTCAGTATTGGTTTATCGAATACAAACGCTAACTGACAGTTTTTCAGCCGCAAAAAAAATCATAAAAACTAAAAAAAAAAACCCAAACTTCATTTGATGACTCAAAATTGTCGTTCTGATTGTTCATTTGTAAAAAGTAGGTGATTTGGATACAATGAATTTGTTTACAGAAACAATTTATGTCTAGGGTTTAGTTGAAGATAGTGGTAGTGGTAGAAGATAGTTGAGTATTGTTTGATGATGGTGATATACGTGAGTGGAGCCAGCTGGTGGGATTGTTTAAAACAACAATCTATATCTAGGGTGGAAGGTTGATGATGGTGGTGGTGGAAGGTGGAAGATGAAGGTTAAAGATGGTGGTGAAGATGATGACACTCCTCAGCTGGTGGTAATAGAGAGGAGGGTGTATGGAGAAAAATTTTATCTCAAATATTAGATGTCTTTTATGGTCAATTTGTTATAGGATATATATGTCTTTTATTAAATTAAATTTAGGGTGGTCAACTAAGCACAAAAGTGGTCGGAATAGCCGCCGTCAAACACAAATTCTCTTATTGACAAAAAAAAAAAAAAAAAAAATCTAGAAATTCTCCAACTCATTTTGCCGCCAAATCACACCTAATTCCCAGTTTCCTCTCTCTCTCTCTCTCTCTCTCTCTCTGAATGCTACTCTCACGGACTGTGACGAGACGCATCTGAACCCCCGATGGATATGGACATGGACATTCCCCTCCCCGAAGAGCTCGAATTGCTTGAAGCGAACTATAACCTGCACGAAGACTCCCTAGACCTCGAACCACCGGAACCCTACCCAGAAGAATTCGAAGAAGAAGACCAACAACCTACCCGTTCTAAATCGCCTCCGTCCACCGACCGTCCTCCATCTTCTGAAACCCAAACCAACGGCCACAAGCGTTTGCGACCATCAGATGGTCCTGATGCGTCGATTCTCAAAAATGCGGCTCCGTCTGAGGAGAAACGGAGCAGGATCGATGATCTCGACCGGTCTGAGAGTGATGATGATTGGCTTCAGTACTCGCCGCCACACGAGAGCAGTCCTGTGGTTGAAGAAGGAGTTGCTGATGTTGTGGAGGAGAAGATTGTGTCAAGGTATGCGTCGGAGATCGATGGTGATTTCATTCCGGTGACGGCGCCAAGTGCTGGTGAGAGGGTTTACGCGAAGATATGTAGGGTGGAGATGGAGGAGCGTCCCAAGAAATTGCATGTGAAAAGGCAATCCGGAGGTAGAAACTAATTTCTTTTTCTTAAATACTTCGGATGTTATTTTCTAGCTGTCTGTTTGGTTTCCGAGAAAATGTGGGAAAACCAAAGAAATTGTCAATTGTGTACGAGTAAATGGGTGTATTTAAGTTTTGGAGCTAGGAGAAGTAATTGGACAGTCCTCGAGTAGTGGCTGGGTTAGATTTCTAAACATATATAAAAGGGCTAAAAGTCTTTAATTGACACAAAGTTACATTTTGATAACAGTTGATACCTTAGAATTCTAATTTTTGCAGGTCTTATTGTGGAACCTATTAATGTTCTACTGCAAAGAGTGGAGCAAGAGGCTTTTACTAAGGTATGCTAGGCATTATGATAAAGATGACTTAGTTGCCACTTCAATCCTTGTCATTATTTTAAAATTCATGTTAGATAGATTCAATATTTTAAAGGGCACACAAATATTTTCATCTATACATATATAATGGCATACATATCATCATGTAATCTGAATTCTACAAGGACCTGCTAAAGCAAGCTGACCATCTCCGTTGTGGTCTTATAACATTTGACCCTGCCCCATGAGCCTCTAAATATTCGCTTGAAACATTTGATCAATCTTAAATTATACCTGATTCATCAGTGAAAAAGTTATATTGATATGCTTCAAATAAAATGAGATATTTGAATTCCACCTATTACTAGCAAGGAAATTTTGTTATTAAACAAATAACTTATTCTTTTGATATTGCAGGCCTTGCAAGCTAGTTCTAGAGGTCAGAGTGATGTAATTCTTCCTGAAACACCAGTAGTGCTTGAACAACTTTGGGTGGATAAATATGCTCCAAATTCATTTACTGAGCTTCTCAGTGACGAACAGACAAATCGTGAGGTATCTATATCTGTTTTAATGTTTTTTTCTTAACTTCTTTGGGAACTCATGCTCCTGAAGGCATATATGTTATTATTTGTATTTTTTAATCCCCAAAAGGATTTCTGTCAGCATCACTTAACTCTCTACTGTTTTCCCATTGCAGGTCCTCCTGTGGTTAAAACAATGGGATTCTTGTGTTTTTGGATCTGAAATTAGGAGCACATCAGATGAGGTTTTGTCTGCACTGAGACGACATTCTTCGATCACTCAACATCATAAACTTTCTGATTCAAAGTTCCCAAGGAATAACAGAGGTTCCAGATGGAATAATGATAAATTTAAGAGTTTTAATGATGTGAATCATGAAAATACTAATTCAGAAAGCATTGAAGAATTGTGGAACAAATCAAGGTCTACTGGTCCGCCAGAACAAAAGGTAGAATATGAATTCTGTCAGCATATTTTTCTTTTATTCTCATGTTATTTGCATGGAAGCCTAGTGGTGCACATTAATTGGATAATTTTCCGACTATATCACTCTGGGAATTGTTAAGCTGTTGATGCAAATGGTTGCTTAATGTACATTGGCTCTTAGTTTGACTTATTATTATTTTGCTGATTCTTATACTACTATGGACCAATATTGCCTTATAGATACATTTGGGCCAACATGCTTAGTCTTGGACTTCCAAAGAGGATTTCTTTTCTAACCAAACTGTTGTTACAGCATCATAAGTTGCAAAGAAACAATTACTATTTCTGTTCACTTTATGGAATAAGATTGTCAGTTTACTTCTTATTCTTTACACCTTTCCTATTGTTGAAAACTTCTTTTTTAAGGAAGGGGGAAGGGGGTTCAGAACTCATAATTGATTTTTTTTTTTTTCATGATCACTGCAGATCCTTTTACTTTGTGGCTCCCCAGGGCTTGGAAAGACTACACTTGCACATGTAGCTGCAAAGCATTGTGGATACCGAGTGGTGGAGGTATGTTTTTTACTTTTTACCAGTCCAGACATAATCAAGAGTAATTATGGCCACATCATTTTTCTTTTCATTTTTTTTTGGTAAGAAACAGTGGTCCTAAAAGTTTTCCCAAATTTCAAATCAGTGCTTATGCTTTTCATTGCTTCGATTCTTTTTTTTTTTTTGAGAAGAAAGAAACTTTTTATTGATCAAAACTCAAAGCAATACACGCAATGGACAAGATGTCCATTATTAAGAGAAAGATCAAAAAGAAAAACATAGAATTAGGCCTCATAAAGCAGAATCCATTTATCTAAGTGCTGCCCTCCAATCTAAAATTATATCGAATAAATATACACCCCTGAAGTCACTAGTAACAGATGCCCAAAGGGAGGACCAAAAAACTACTCGATCTCACAATTCTTCAACATCTGCTCCTTTATAATCCTCAAAAATTCTTCGATTCCTCTCCATCCAAATAACCCAAAAAATGGCCATCATTCTGCAATTCCAAAACACCTTGGCCTTCTTAATCCCACCAAAACCAAAGAACTTTTCACTCAGCAAAGAATAGCACCCTTCTGGCATTACCCACATTACCCCTGCATCTTTGAATAAATTTGACCACAGCTTTGCTGCTACAGAACACTGAAGAAAAATATGATCAACACTCTCCCCTTGAATCTTACACATAACACACCTGCTTGGAGATAAACAAACATTTGGCATCCTTTTTTGTAGAATATCACAAGTATTTATCTTTCCAAGAGCTACTAACCAAGCCAAAACTCTGACTTTTGGAGGAACTTTTGCTTTCCAAATCAAGCCTGCCGGTAGAAAAAGACTACCATCGCCATGCCCACATAGAAAAGTAAAAAAAGACTTTGAGAGAAAAACCCTTTGGAGTCCAATTTCGAAACTCTTGAATCTCTAGTGGACGACAAATGAACTTTCTCAAGCACTAAGAGTAAGGATGACAACTCCTCCACTTCTAAGTCGTTTAAATTCCTTCGAAAACCCAGGTTCCAATTTGGTTGAAAATTAACTCCCCCTGCCATTTCTGCCACTGATAAACCATGATGATCTGACAAATTATACAGCCTTGGGAAACAAGTTTTAAAAGCCTCCTCTCCTCCCCAAACATCCTCCCAAAATCTAACCCTTTCGCCGTTCCCTACAGCCAGCTTACAGCACACTATAAAATTATTATAGCCTCTTGATATGTCTCTCCAAGGGCTTCGACTTGACCCTTTCCTTACCTCTTTTGAATCCCAACCACTCTCTTGGTTTCCGTATTTACTTCTAATCACTTCATGCCATAAGGGTTCTCTCTCCAAAGGATATCTCCAAAGCCATTTCTGTTGTGTTTGGCTCGCTGGAATGTTTCTGAAAATTTGTTTAAAATAGGAAAGTAGCAGTTATTAGATAATTTCTAGTTGGGTACAGCTTTCTTAGGAATACTAGAAGGCTTGCGCAAGGCTTTCCTAGTTAAGGAAGGAAGTTCTAAGTTTTCCTAAGTGTACAAGGTTAGAATTAGGTATTAAGCCTATTACCTAAGTCAACTAGGAAAAGGAATTCCCAGCTGTAACCTATTGTATGCCGCAGCCTATAAGCTTATAAATAGGCTGCTGCAAGGCTAGAAAAAGCGGATAGAGCACCAGAAACAGGGAGAGAGTTTTCGTGATCAGGGAGAGAGAAGAAGTGGCTGCGGGTTGGGTTAGTTCTAGGGTTATTTCAACACACTCTTGTAACTCTTTTTCTAATCATAGTGCAGCTGTGATTCTCAAAGGATCACACGGGGACGTAGGCAAAGTTAGCCGAACCTCGAGAACAAATCTTGGTGTTTTTGTGTTTACTTTTGCTGCTATCTATTGTGTGCTAATTATTCTAACTCTAGAATACATCTAAGAAGGCAGAAAGGTGTTTTTCACTACAATTTCCCCAATAAAGCCATAATTTTTGCCCCCAATTTCCCTATGCCCAATCCCCCTAATTGCTTTGACTGAGAGACAATATCCCATCTAACCAGATTAAACTTTCTCCCTTCTCCAACTCCTTTCCACAGGAAGTTTCTCATTAGTTTCTCCACCCTTTTAGCTACCCCCTTTGGTATTTTAAAAAGTGATAAGTAGTAAGTTGGGATACTCCCCAAAACAGCCTGAATCAAAGTAAGTCTTCCTCCCCTTGATAAGAACGCCTTCTTCCAATTTTTCAGTCTTCTCTCTATCTTTTCCATTACCGAATTCCAAAAATTTGTTGCTCTCTGATTACCCCCCAGAGGCAAGCCCAAATACTTCATAGGCCAGGCGCTCACCTCACAACCCCAATCAGCTGCTAACCTCTGCACTTTACTCTCTTCTGAATTAATACCCGCTATAGCTGAACGATTAATTTTTAATCCTGAGACTACACAAAAACAGTCAAGAACATCTAATAAATTTTGCCACATTTGCTCATCTCCAGTGACGAAAAAAATGGTATCATCAGCAAATTGGAGATGAGACACTTGCACTCTTTCCCGTCCCACTTTCAACCCATCGATCAACTATCTCTCCCTTGCTTTTTCAATCAATCGACTAAGCCCGTCTACCACAACCGTGAACAGGAATGGCGATAGAGGATCACCCTGTCTCAAACCTCTAGAAGCCCTAAATTTTCCACTTGGTCTTCCATTTATCATTATTGAAAAATTTGCAGACCTCAAACAGCCCGCTATCCACCTTCTCCATCTTGCCCCAAAGCCCTTCCTTTCCATCATAAAGTCAAAAAAATCCCAATCTACATGATCGTATGCCTTTTCAAAGTCAATTTTAAATACCAGACCTTCAATTTTCTTTGTTCTCACCTCCTCAACTAACTCATTGGCCACCAAAACAGCATCCAAAATCTGTCTATTCTTCACAAAAGCACTTTAAGATGATATTGTTGCACTTAAAACCTCTCGTAATCTGGCTGCTGCCAATACTTTTGCTAAAATCTTGTAGAGACTCGATACCAAACTGATTGGTCTATAATCCCCAATTCTTAATGATTCCACCTTTTTCGTGTCTCTTTATTTACTCAATCAGAACATGCAGTCATTCTATCTGCTATAGTGACAATCTTGCAATTTGTTTTTTGCTTATGTGACACACACACACACACACACACTCCTTATGGGGATGTTGAAAATCAGCTTCGGAGCAGATGTAATATGAATTTCCTGTTACTTACATGTATATTGAACTGTCATTCAGTTAATTTGTTCCTACTCAAGAAATTAGGTCTTCAAAATGGTTGCATTTTAACCTAATTGGGTCATTTTGATGTAAGATTACTTGCAAGGACTCTTAAATTACATTACATGTCCAATTTAGCAAATTGTGTAACAAACCATGAGTATGATATATGGTATGAGTATGACAAATGGGAGGATCACATTGCCTTTTATAAAAAAGTTGAGGGACTTAATTGAAACAACTAAAAAAGAAGATAAAAGCTAAACTGAAGTTTGGGTGAAATTTCAGGGGCCAAAAGTATGATGTAGCCTTTTATAAGGATTTTCTCTTGGATATTATCAGTAATAGGCATATTAGAACTCTATATTCTAAGCACTTCAAATTTTACCTCTCTCTGTACTAATGTGTGACTGATTATATATCTCTCTTTGTGCTAGAAATGGGTCCCTGATTCATGTAATAGAGCTTTTGTTTTTCACTTTTTTTGGGGCTGCTGATTACATGATTTACTTTATCTTCTGTCAGTTTTTCTTTAAAAAGGAAAATTCAGTATAGGGATTCTTAAGAAGAGTTTCATGCTTTGTAGGTTAATGCTAGTGATGACCGATCATCGTCAACAATTGGAGCTAAAATTCTTGATGTAGTTCAGATGAACTCTGTCACAGTCGACTCAAGGCCAAAGTGTTTGGTTGGTTCTTTATTTCAAGCTTAATATTTTTACTCTGTGCGCACATAACCAAAGTTAACTGCATTTCCTCTAGGTGATTGATGAAATAGATGGGGCTCTTGGTGATGGAAAAGGTGCTGTCGAGGTTATTCTAAAAATGGTAATTGATATGATTGTAAATTATTATACCCTGTATTTTATGAGATGTATCAGATGCATTCATTCATTTCTCAGGGTATTTTCAAATGATTCGGACCATATCCGTAACATTTACTTTCCCAGTTAACTATAGATATTTGGTGGCTTAACGGGTGCACTCACTGAATGATTCTATGTTCATTTTTCGTCATCTTCATCATCTTTAGAGTTGACAAATTAAAACAAAATTAATTTTCTAAAGCTCAGTGACCATTATGAAATAGTGGACATGTAAAGAACATGTAATTAATAGTACACTACACACCTCTGGATCTTAAGCAATTTTAAACCTTTTCGTGAAATGTATAAAAAATTTGCCTTAGTAATGATTTATGCAGTCTGTTTCATGATCCAGGGTGCCAGCATTAGGGTAGTAGCATGGTATGATGCTAAATCATATTCATTTTGTTTCAGGTTCTTTAACACTTATATTTCTTTGCATGATTATGCTGGTACATTAGGATCCTTCCAGAATTTTTTAAATTGGGAATTCAATCCTAGCATAAAAAACCTAATTTTGTTATATGACTTTATATGCACATTTTATTACCTTAGATATATATAAGCAAGACCCTCAAATTTAACTAATTTTCATGGGTTACAAATTTGAGCTTTGATAAACTGGGCTAGACAGGTTGGTTGTTTTACTCATGTTACTAGTTGATAAATTATTATTGGTCAATCCAATTTCAGCAGGTTTCTGATGATAAAAAATTATTGTTTGTCATGTAATTTGTTTTATTTATATACTGTTCATGCAGGTTTCTGATGATAAAAAGTCTGATATGGGGAAGGAGAATGTTAATAACGAACAAAAAGCAGGAAGGGTGTCTTCAAAAAAGGGGCGGAAAACTGCATCTTTGTCAAGACCTGTGAGTAAAGTGATATTAAATGGATTATTTAAACTTTTTTCCCCAGAATATTATAAGAAATTGGCTGTCCTTTTGTAGGTTATTTGTATTTGTAATGACCTCTATGCACCAGCCTTGAGACCCTTGCGTCAAGTTGCAAAGTAAGTCTTTCTCACTATCAAGTAATATATCATGGAAAACACTATTTCAAAATTTGTTAAAGCTCTGTTGTGGAAGCATAATGCTAACTTGTCCTTCCAACTTTAACAAAACTAACCGTATTTGTGAGTGTACTCATATCTTTGATTGATATGTTTTCACATCTAAGTTTTGGTTTGTGTCAATACTAGAATTTAGATAAACTGTCTTGTGCAAGTTGCAACTCACACGACCTGAAATAAGAGAAATGATAACTGTAGGAGGCTTTGGTGCGATGTAACCAAATTTATATACCTTTGGCCTTCTGTGTAACAACCCAAGGCCTCATCCAATAGTGCTATGTTGACTTTTAGATTCCCTGTCCTTGCTTAAGTACCCTAGATCTCCCTAACAGTCAATGTGGGATTCGGGGGTATTGCAATCTCCTCCTTTAGGCCTTGGCATTCTCGACAAGAAGGAAGTCACACTTATTAGACATTAATAATGGATGAGCCTATTTCGATAACGGAAAAAATCATTTACCTGCTTACGGATCCACGCTACACTGTAGCACAAGGGGAGCGTCACCTTTTTTCTCGCCGGAAAGCGGGCGTCATGACTCATGATAACCATGACACTTGAGTCACATATGGGCGATAAGTAGGGTTACTTTGATACCTTTAGTAATGACCTTAGGCCTCATCCAATAGTGCTAGGTGTTGATGTAGTTTGAGAATTAAATCCTAATTCCCACCGTCACGGTGTACAAGCAATAATTCGATGAAAAATAAAGAACAAACATGGCCAAGAAAACAGAAAATAATAAACCAACAAGCACACACAATCACACCGAGATTTGTTACGAGGTTCGGCAAAATTCCTGCCTACGTCCCCGGGAGAGATCTCTGTTCTTCACTATAAGAATAACAAGTATAAGATTACAATTGGACTAAATCACATAACCCAATCCCCAAATCCCTTATACACCCTTTCACAAAGTGTTTCCCAAGAACCCTAGATCTCTCACCCAAGATTAATTACCTAATCTTGATCTCACCTATTCTAGATTGTGTGCCTCCCAAGAATCCTAAGGACTTGCTCACTCTAATCTGATTCTCTCACGTTTTTCTAAGCCCCTAAGGTCCTATTTATAACCATAGGCCTTAGATTACAATCCTAGATAAAGTAAGAAGAAAGTTAACTTTGAGTAGGAAATAAGTTTCCTTTATACACAAGGAAAACCTCAAAACTTGCCCAAAACGAAGTCCAAAACGCACTAGGAATTAATAACCTTCCAACACCTATTTGGACTCCTAACTTCATCCTAGAATACCATGGAAATCCTCCATGAACAAGGAAATCTTCAAGTGTGAGCCAAATTAACAACACTAGGTAAAGTTGACTTTTAGATTTCTAGGCTTTCTTAAGTAACCTAGATCTTCCGAACTCCTAATTGATGTGGGATGCAGAGGTATCACATTCTGATGGTTGGGGTATTTATAGCAGTCTCTCTCCCTACTTGATATGCTCCTTGAGTGTTGACTCGATCCCTATATGACATGTTCCTTGATTCTGGCCACAATCATTGGGTGTAATATCTAACAAATGCTAATCAATCTCGTAGTTCCAACCATGACCATTCTCCTTCTCAGCTTGATCCTTGACTGTGTATTGGCATCATAGACATAAGTCTTTCACATCATTCCATGTCTAGTCAGAAGATGAAAGATTGTTTCTAACATGCCTGGAATGATTTGCTTGGGTATGTGCATTTCCAATAATATATGAGCAGGTCCTGCGCAGGCATCGTGAAACATCATGCCCGAGCATTCTATTGACGCACGCTTGGACTCATCCTTAGGTGTGTTTCCTGTTGTGACCATGCTTGAGGTCTTGCTTGGGTGTGGTGAGATGGCATGCCTGTGCGTATGGCCAGGTTTTCTTTCTTTCTTTCATAACACACCTTCAGAACATGCATTGGCAATTCTATGAACTAAAACAGTTTGACTAGGCTTTGGAAGAAGTCCTTTCCTGCGTGCTACTGTAAACAAACTTATTCTTCTGAGTGCTTGTGACCACTAAATCAATTGAGGGTAGTGGACTGCGGTGAAGAATAGAACCTTGACGTGCCTCAGAGCATCTCGAAGGGTGCACATGTTGTGTTTGACTCGCCGAAATATTTCTGGAAATTGATTAAAATAGGAAAGTAGCTGTTTGTAGATAATTCCTAGTTGGGTACAGTTTTCTTAGGAATACTAGAAGGCTTGCGCAAGGCTTTCCTAGTTAAGGAAGGAAGTTCTAAGTTTTCCTAAGTGTACAAGGTTAGAATTAGGTATTAAGCCTATTACCTAAGTCAACTAGGAAAAGGAATTCCCAGCTGTAACCTATTGTATGCTGCAGCCTATAAGCTTATAAATAGGCTGCTGCAAGGCTATAAAAAGAAGATAGAGCACCAGAAAAACAGGGTGAGACTAGAGAGAGAGGGTGCGGCAACACTAGGAGGCTAGGGTTAGGGTTTCAACAAGTTCTTGTAATCCAATTCTAAATATAGTGAAGCTGTGATTCTCTACGGATCACACGGGGACGTAGGCAAAGTTCGCCGAACCTCGAGAACAAATTTTTGGTGTTCTTTGTGCTTGCTTTTGCTGCTGTATATTGTGTGTTTGTTTGCTAATTAGTCTAACTCTAGAATATATCTAAGACAAGGCTAGAAGGTGTTTTTCACTACAATTGGTATCAGAGCCAGGTTGGCTAGAAGGTTTCTGCGATGTCTAGAGGAGGTCGAAGCATGGACTTAGGGGATTTAAGGCCTGCTTTGAAGCCATATGATGGCAAGGATGATTTTACAGATTGGCAACGGATGATGAAGAACGTGCTGGTGCAGCAAGATCTGGATGATGCACTTCTTGGTGAGAAGCCGACATCCACGTCAGAAGGAACATGGAACAAGGTTCTCAAGAAGGCCAAGAGTTCAATAGAGATCCACCTCACAAGATCCGTGAGGTCTCACATCACAGAGGCGATGACAGCAAAAGAAGCATGGGACAAGTTAGAGAGTGTTTATATGGGCAAGACGGTGTCCAATAAATTATTCTTGAAGGATGAACTCTTCGGACTTCGACTAGAAGAAGGTGGAGATGTAGCGGATCATGTATGCAAATTTCAAACTTGCATAGCTAATCTCAACAAGGTCGAAGAAGTTTACAAGGATGATGATAAGGCTATCATATTGTTGAGATCCCTGCCATCTTCTTTTAAGCACTTCCGAACAACTTTGATGTTTGGAAAGGAGACTCTAAAGCTTGATGACGTGGTGCAAGCGCTTCAGTCATATGCAAAGTTAGATGATTTGACCGAAGGCACTCAGTCATCACAAGGCCTTTATGCTAGGGGCAAGGAGAAGAGTCGATGGAAGGAAAGGAGGGGCAGATCTAGCAAAAAGGGGAAGTCCAATGATTCCGATGAAGAAGGTGGTTGCTTCGAGTGTGGTTCACTAGACCACTGGAAAAGGGATTGCCAGATATGGCTGGAGAAGAAGAAGAAAAGGGCTGAAAACTCAAGTAACGTCGTGGTCGATGATGGGGAGCTTTTGATGGTATCTTCAGGTAATTCTACTCCACATGCTTGGTATTTGGACTCCGGATGTAGTTTTCATATGTGTGCAAACAAGGAGTGGTTTCATACATATGAGGACTCTAGTGAGGGCAAAGTTTTGTTGGGGGATAACTCTGTGTGCAAGGTTCATGGCGTTGGCACAGTCTGTAGTGAAAAGCACCTTCTAGCCTTGTCTTAGATGTATTCTAGAGTTAGACTAATTAGCAAACAAAAACACAATATACAGCAGCAAAAGCAAGCACAAAGAATACCAAAAATTTGTTCTCGAGGTTCGGCGAACTTTGCCTACGTCCCCGTGTGATCCGTAGAGAATCACAGCTTCACTATATTTAGAATTGGATTACAAGAACTTGTTGAAACCCTAACCCTAGCCTCCTAGTGTTGCCGCACCCTCTCTCTCTAGTCTCACCCTGTTTTTCTGGTGCTCTATCTTCTTTTTATAGCCTTGCAGCAGCCTATTTATAAGCTTATAGGCTGCAGCATACAATAGGTTACAGCTGGGAATTCCTTTTCCTAGTTGACTTAGGTAATAGGCTTAATACCTAATTCTAACCTTGTACACTTAGGAAAACTTAGAACTTCCTTCCTTGACTAGGAAAGCCTTGCGCAAGCCTTCTAGTATTCCTAAGAAAACTGTACCCAACTAGGAATTATCTACAAACAGCTACTTTCCTATTTTAATCAATTTCCAGAAATATTCCGGCGAGCCAAACACAACAATCTCCACCATGGTGAGTCGGAACCAAAGCTACGAATGTTGCTCTTTCGAGATATTCTACCAGTCTTGAAGTAACCCCGAAACAATCCTCCAAGAACCCTTCACCTTGGCAAAAAAAACCTTCTTGCCTCAATGCACCTTAAGTGAGAAGGTGCTCCACCTCAACTTTTAACTTTGAAGATTGAGCAAGCTCAACCCGAGCTTGTACCTTCGAATCTTAATTGCAGCCTCAAGATTCTCTTCGCCTTTTGTTCCATAAACCCATTCATAGCCAACGTTCTCCTTGGATTTAGGAACTAACTTCCAACCGAAGTTCCTTTGTAGAGACAACCTAGCACACCTCCAACGTTCCCATTCCTTGCTCTCACAAGCCCCCTTGAATGTAGTCAGATTTCCTTTACTAACACCATAGTAACCTCTGTCCTTTTCCCACCAAAACTTGTGAGTTAGCTTGATGGTACTTTTGGGCTTGGACTGCCTTGTGCTCATTTGCTCCACCTGTTCTTGAACCTTTGTTGATTGTTGTTGCTGTCCAAACTCTTCAACCCTTGTGTCATGCTCCACTAGTTTAGAGTTGGCCTTCTCTTGAACTGAATTTACCTTCATAACCACCTTGGTTGCCTTCATGGTTGCATCTTCCTTAACAACAATCAAACCTTCCTCATCTTCCTTGACTTCCCTTGCTGCATCTTTGAAGTCAATCTTTGATGAATAACTAACCAAGCAACAATCATGGTTTGGTGCTTCTTCGTCCTTAGCCGCATCACTTATTTGATGAGACTCTTCCTTTGTGAGATGATGCCCTTGCTCTCCGTTGTTACAATGCTCCATGAGCTCAACATCCAAGCTCTCTTTGGTAGACACAGCTGCTCCACCTATCACTGTAACCCCGGAAAGCTTGTAGAGATTATTAGATTGCACAACTCCCTTCAGGATCACACTTGATCCTTTTGAGACTTGGAGCTTCCCTGCTCTAGACTTGAATGCATACCCATTCTTCCCTAGAGTTCCAAGAGAGATAAGATTTCTCTTCAATGTAGGAATATATCGCACATTCCCAAGCAACCTAACAATTCCATCTTGCATCTTCACCTTGACTGTGCCAACGCCATGAACCTTGCACACAGAGTTATCCCCCAACAAAACTTTGCCCTCACTAGAGTCCTCATATGTATGAAACCACTACTTGTTTGCACACATATGAAAACTACATTCGGAGTCCAAATACCAAGCATGTGGAGTAGAATTACCTGAAGATACCATCAAAAGCTCCCCATCATCGACCACGACGTTACTTGAGTTTAGCCCTTTTCTTCTTCTTCTCCAGCCATATCTGGCAATCCCTTTTCCAGTGGTCTAGTGAACCACACTCGAAGCAACCACCTTCTTCATCGGAATCATTGGACTTCTCCTTTTTGCTAGATCTGCCCCTCCTTTCCTTCCCTCGACTCTTCTCCTTGCCTCTAGCATAAAGGCCTTGTGATGACTGAGTGCCTTCGGTCAAATCATCTAACTTTGCATATGACTGAAGCGCTTGCACCACGTCATCAAGCTTTAGAGTCTCCTTTCCAAACATCAAAGTTGTTCGGAAGTGCTTGAAAGAAGATGGCAGGGATCTCAACAATATGATAGCCTTATCATCATCCTTGTAAACTTCTTCGACCTTGTTGAGATTAGCTATGCAAGTTTGAAATTTGCATACATGATCCGCTACATCTCCACCTTCTTCTAGTCGAAGTCCGAACAGTTCATCCTTCAAGAAGAGTTTATTGGACACCGTCTTGCCCATATAAACACTCTCTAACTTGTCCCATGCTTCTTTTGCTGTCAACGCCTCTGTGATGTGAGACCTCACGGATCTTGTGAGGTGGATCTCTATTGAACTCTTGTCCTTCTTGAGAACCTTGTTCCATGTTCCTTCTGACGTGGATGTCGGCTTCTCACCAAGAAGTGCATCATCCAGATCTTGCTGCACCAGCACATTCTTCATCATCCGTTGCCAATCTGTAAAATCATCCTTGCCATCATATGGCTTCAAAGCAGGCCTTAAATCCCCTAAGTCCATGCTTCGACCTCCTCTAGACATCGCAGAAACCTTCTAGCCAACCTGGCTCTGATACCAATTGTAGTGAAAAGCACCTTCTAGCCTTGTCTTAGATGTATTCTAGAGTTAGACTAATTAGCAAACAAACACATAATATACAGCAGCAAAAGCAAGCACAAAGAACACCAAAAATTTGTTCTCGAGGTTCGGCGAACTTTGCCTACGTCCCCGTGTGATCCGTAGAGAATCACAGCTTCACTATATTTAGAATTGGATTACAAGAACTTGTTGAAACCCTAACCCTAGCCTCCTAGTGTTGCCGCACCCTCTCTCTCTAGTCTCACCCTGTTTTTCTGATGCTCTATCTTCTTTTTATAGCCTTGCAGCAGCCTATTTATAAGCTTATAGGCTGCAGCATACAATAGGTTACAGCTGGGAATTCCTTTTCCTAGTTGACTTAGGTAATAGGCTTAATACCTAATTCTAACCTTGTACACTTAAGAAAACTTAGAACTTCCTTCCTTAACTAGGAAAGCCTTGCGCAAGCCTTCTAGTATTCCTAAGAAAACTGTACCCAACTAGGAATTATCTACAAACAGCTACTTTCCTATTTTAATCAATTTCCAGAAATATTCCGGCGAGCCAAACACAACACAGTCAAGGTGAAGATGCAAGATGGAATTGTTAGGTTGCTTGGGAATGTGCGATATATTCCTACATTGAAGAGAAATCTTATCTCTCTTGGAACTCTAGGGAAGAATGGGTATGCATTCAAGTCTAGAGCAGGGAAGCTCCAAGTCTCAAAAGGATCAAGTGTGATCCTGAAGGGAGTTGTGCAATCTAATAATCTCTACAAGCTTTCCGGGGTTACAGTGATAGGTGGAGCAGCTGTGTCTACCAAAGAGAGCTTGGATGTTGAGCTCATGAAACATTGTAACAACGGAGAGCAAGGGCATCATCTCACAAAGGAAGAGTCTCATCAAATAAGTGCTACGGCTAAGGAAGAAGAAGCAACAAATCATGATTGTTGCTTGGTTAGTTATTCATCAAAGATTGACTTCAAAGATGCAACAAGGGAAGTCAAGGAAGATGAGGAAGGTTTGATTGTTGTTAAGGAAGAGGCAACCATGAAGGCAACCAAGGTGGTTATGAAGGTAAATTCAGTTCAAGAGAAGGCCAACTCTAAACTAGTGGAGCATGACACAAGGGTTGAAGAGTTTGGACAGCAACAACAATCAACAAAGGTTCAAGAACAGGTGGAGCAAATGAGCACAAGGCAGTCCAAGCCCAAAAGTACCATCAAGCTAACTCACAAGTTTTGGTGGGAAAAGGACAGAGGTTACTATGGTGTTAGTAAAGGAAATCTGACTACATTCAAGGGGGCTTGTGAGAGCAAGGAATGGGAACGTCGGAGGTGTGCTAGGTTGTCTCTACAAAGGAACTTCGGTTGGAAGTTAGTTCCTAAATCCAAGGAGAACGTTGGCTATGAATGGGTTTATGGAACAAAAGGCGAAGAGAATCTTGAGGCTGCAATTAAGATTCGAAGGTACAAGCTCGGGTTGAGCTTGCTCAATCTTCAAAGTTAAAAGTTGAGGTGGAGCACCTTCTCACTTAAGGTGCATTGAGGCAAGAAGGTTTTTTTTGCCAAGGTGAAGGGTTCTTGGAGGATTGTTTCGGGGTTACTTCAAGACTGGTAGAATATCTCGAAGGAGCAACATTCGTAGCTTTGGTTCCGACTCACCAAGGTGGAGATTGTTGTGTTTGGCTCGCCGGAATATTTCTGGAAATTGATTAAAATAGGAAAGTAGCTGTTTGTAGATAATTCCTAGTTGGGTACAGTTTTCTTAGGAATACTAGAAGGCTTGCGCAAGGCTTTCCTAGTTAAGGAAGGAAGTTCTAAGTTTTCCTAAGTGTACAAGGTTAGAATTAGGTATTAAGCCTATTACCTAAGTCAACTAGGAAAAGGAATTCCCAGCTGTAACCTATTGTATGCTGCAGCCTATAAGCTTATAAATAGGCTGCTGCAAGGCTATAAAAAGAAGATAGAGCACCAGAAAAACAGGGTGAGACTAGAGAGAGAGGGTGCGGCAACACTAGGAGGCTAGGGTTAGGGTTTCAACAAGTTCTTGTAATCCAATTCTAAATATAGTGAAGCTGTGATTCTCTACGGATCACACGGGGACGTAGGCAAAGTTCGCCGAACCTCGAGAACAAATTTTTGGTGTTCTTTGTGCTTGCTTTTGCTGCTGTATATTGTGTGTTTGTTTGCTAATTAGTCTAACTCTAGAATATATCTAAGACAAGGCTAGAAGGTGTTTTTCACTACAGCACAATCTTGCTAAATGATCCCATATCTCTTTTTCCGTGGACAATTTAGGATATTGCATACGAATAGACAGTTCAACATAGTTATTAATCCAAGTAATAACTTTGGAGTTATTTTTCTGCTGAGTAGCCACCAAAATTTCATATTTTTCCTCACTATTAGATGGAATTTTTGTATGTCCAGTCAGATAACCCTATGCCTGCACCTTTTCCCATTAAAAATTTCTCATCACATTTTCCCAATAGGCATAGTTTACCATCTAGATTAATGCTAATGGCCTGAAAGGAGTCATCTTGTTCACCAACCATATTCAGTCCATTTCTAAATTCCAAACAGTAAATTCATGTAATCCCACAAAATTCCAAACTAAGTTTTAAAGAAAATAACCCCTTAAACAGGAATACTATGCATTTTTCTGTGATTGTATTAGTCACCAAAAATTGAAAGTGCGATGGTGTAGTTACTGTGATTGAAGAGAGGGAAAGAGAGGCTACTGTGCACAATTTGGATGCAAATCAAAAGAGAAGCCTTGCAAGAAGGAACTTTATTGTTATGTGAAATCAAGGGAAGAATACCATGCAAAATCAATAAGAGATGTATGGTTTTGAATATCTGATACCATGATAAATATGCAAATAGAAAGAGAGACACAAGAGGGAAGTCGATTGTCTTGTTGAATGTCAAAAACTGATTACAACAAGAATACAAAAACATATATACAGCCCTAATAAAGTATAATGACATAAATACCCTTATGCTATGCATAATATACATCTCTAAAAAAGTAAAAGGGCTTAAATATCTTTATGCTATGCGTAATGTACATACCTCAAACACAAATAACATCTTAGTGTAGGTTAAATAGAATTTTATGGAATAAAATGTGCCATACATATATCACATGAGTTTTCTCATGTGTATAGAATGCTTCTTACCGTGCTTGTAAATAATTTTCATTACTAATTATAATGGAAGGAAATGGTCTTTATAGCAATTTTTGGCTGTAAGTTCCCATTGTATTCATATTTTCCTTCTAGTTTAGGTTTCTGTGATTTAGTTTTGAATGTGGTTGATTGGAAATTTATTGAAACCTAGTTGTGCGTCTGTCATTCCATAATATATGAAGCTCCATATCTTATTAATATCACATCTATGTCACTCTCTTTTCTGTTTTCTTTCTATCCATTTTAAGGATAACGGCAACAACTACCGCTAATTCTAAAGGGTCCCTCTTAGGGCCATAACATAATATTTAACTTTAAATTTTTTTCATTTAAGTAGAATTATTTGAGAATTTTTAGCTTGACCACACAACTTGCTCTTTTACAGGGTCCACGTTTTTGTTCAACCAACAGTGAATCGAGTGGTGAGCAGGTAATTTTCACAAAAAAATGATCTGATAGAATTGCTACTGGATCCATTGTCATATAAAGTTTATCAGTATGTGAGATGATTTGGCATCTCAATATCTCATTGTGGTCATGCTCATTGTCCATTGTGAAGTGCTATACGTCTCTTGTGTGACTGCAACTTCCATTAATAATAGTTCAGGAGATGAACCAATATGATTATATCAAGCTAATGGTAAAGTTTGTTTTGAAGTCCCCATCCAGCTGAAGTTGTCAAGTGTTATATATTTTCATCAATAAACTCATCTTGTTGATAAAGCTTTATCCATTTAATCGTTAGGTACAAAATTGTATCAATATGACTAGCAGCATATGAATCTAAATCATCTTACGACAACCAGAACCCCCACTTCCCACCAAATTGTTTAAGCCCATAGAAAGGGGATAAATCACTAATCAAAAAATCAAATGTGTGGAACATGTAGGAAGCATGGGCCTTCGTGTAATGAAAACATAGTAAACTATTGAAAATTAGGGCATGAGCATGGTCAAAGATCAACTGTGTGTCTGCGTTTGTAATATATTTTAAGTTGATAATTACAGGCATGATCATACAAGATATACAAATCACATTCAATAAGCTCACTTTAAATGCCACAAAAATTTAAGCTGTCAACAAAAACAAAAAGGCATTATGATCTTCTAAAACCATATTTTGAAACTGGTATGTCACGGAACTTAGATTTTGTTCGGTTTACCTAATATTTCTTTTTTTATTTACTAGAGAGAAGGAAAAGCATGGGCAATCAGTCATAGATTGTGATTTGTTTTGTTTTTTTTGTTAATTTGAAATTAAATATTGAAGATATATGGGAATAACTCTAAATTAGCAATTGAAAAACCCAAACCTTTGATAGAGCCAAAATAATTACCTTACTTTATTATTATTATTTTTTTATAAGAAACAGACTTTCATTAAAAGAAAAAAACAATACAACATACAATGCAGTGAACAAGATGTCCACTAACCTACATTCTCCTAGATAATAAGCTCTAGGATGATAAAAAACCAATCATACAAATGTTAGGAGAAAGTCTCCCTAATACACAACAGACCCCCAATTAGACAAGATTACACAAAATAATTACCTTACTTTTGTACTTTTACTAATTGGATCCATGATGTGTTGTATTTGATGAAAATAATATAATTGTATTTAAACGTGTACAATGTGTGTCTGATGCATGTTTGCTCATGTTTCTGGGCTGTATCTTCTTTGTACAAATGTTGACCACTGCATTGACTCCTTTACGAAGGTGTTCATCTTGAGGAGATTAGTGAGTCCTATTAATGAGTAACTTTTGCATGCTTGAAATTTATTTCAATATCGATATAACCTGTGATTTATCTCTTTCGGTGGAAGTGAATCTTGTTCGAACTATGCCAATATGTTTTATTTATTCAAGAATATTAAAGTATCTTTAAATGAAATAAGCAGGATAATTGCTCTGTCTTTATTATGAATTGGTAATCATGTATTAGCATACATATATACCAGTCATGTTATATACATATTTACTATGTATTGGTTTAGATATTATGTTAATTGAAGCACGTTGTTTCATTCAAAAAAATTCCTCTTTTTTATTTTTTTTTAATGTATTTACTGTACCCAGTTGTTTGGACTGAATCTGTGGTACCAGCTACCAGCAGATGTTTTCTGCTCCCTTTGAATGTGTTTATGATTTTTGTACTTACCTATCTTAGATTGATTGTTAATGATTTATAACAGGATTAAATATATATGTAACAAGGAGGGAATGAAAACAAGTTCCATTGCACTCACTGCACTTGCAGAGCATACAGGTCAGTTATGTATCCCTTTATTGAGAGTTCACATTATCTGAGTTCATCAATTGGGATATTCATATTGCTAAAACCACTTCTATAACAGATATGCTAGATGTTTTTACAATTTTGATCCTGTGTTTAAGTTTAAAAGGCATACTCGTTATTGTCTAAACTGTTATTACTGAAATTTAGTTTATACAATTTTCAGACCTTTAGTCATTCTATTCAAGCTTTGATCTTGTTCGATTCACTCCAGTCTTTATGTTGCAGAATGTGATATACGTTCATGCTTGAACACTCTTCAGTTTCTCAACAAGAAGAAGGAAACGCTTAATGTGGTAATACTCTGATATGATCTTACTTTTGCAGACTATTCATTAATTAAGCAAAAGCTTCATGCTAACAGATTCATGATTGGCTTTATCTCCATTTTAAAAATTGTTAAGGCTTACAATCTTGTCTGGGATGGTTTTGTTGGCTGGTGAGGTAAGTTGAGAGGAGATGGAAGCATGATATGGAGTGCGAAAAACAGTCAAAGTTTCCTTGTTCTCAATATTTGTGACTTGCTCCCTAAGGTCCACTTCATAGTAGAATAGAGGCAGACTATGTTTTAACCTGAAAAGGAATTTTCATTATTGTCATCATCTAAGCTTTTACACAGTGGGGCTCGTGCATCCATTTAACTCTGTTTGACGTTTGTAAGTGTTTACTTTTGCAAAACTATCTATTAAGGTTTTGGAGCACATTAGCAACTTTTCTGGAGAATTGGAGTAAACATGAATCTCTTTATGATACAAGTTCATGTCATACTCATGGACTCTCCTTCTTTCCCCTTGTGGTTAAAGTGCTTGCATGAAATTTCAAGGTCAGGGGTTTGTGGGCTGGTAGTGATGAAGATGACGATGGAATGAACTGCTCGTAGAATAACTCTTGAACTGCCCTAACTGTCATCTCATTATAGTTTTGGGATTCCCGCAGGATGTTTAATCCGTTGTCAGAAGAATATTTAAAGTCTTCTCTTTTTCCACTACCCCTTTTCCTGGTGCATGGTGACAGTTATTTCTGGTAGAGCACATTAACATCTTTTCTGAGGAGATGGAGTAAACATGAATCTTTTCATGATAAAAGTTCACTGTCTCATAGATGACTTTTGAACTGTCCTAACTTCCATCTCATTATAGTTAGGGGTTCCTGCAGGAGGTTTAATCCATTGTAAGAAGACTATTTAAAGTCTTCTCTTCCTCTCACTGTGCCTTTACCTGGTGAATGATGACAGTTATTTCTGGTGGAATTCTTAATATTGGTTTCTGTTTGAAGAAAAAAGTATTAATTTTTGTTAGGTGGAGTGATTTTATACTAATTTAGTTTTCTCATGTTTTACTTTTTACTTTTCTAGTGGGAAATTGGTTCTCAAGTGGTTGGTCGAAAGGACATGTCAAAAGGTGTGTTTGATGTCTGGAAAGAGGTAAGATACAGCAATAAATTCCACTGATGTGCTTCTTAACTGCTTTATCAATTATTTTCACAATCTTATGCATTAAGATGCTACTCTATTTAGATCTTCCAAAAGAGACAAAATAAGAGGGGAAGAAGAACCAACAGTAACTGTGGAACAATGTTAAATGAATTTGACTTTTTGCATTCTCTTATCTCTAACCGGTAGGTATTAAATTCCAGAAAATATTATAGTTCAACTGGTGTTTAAAACATGTAACCTATAGCTGTCAATCTTACCTTGTCCACAAATTTGCAGTGGTGACTATGATCTGATTGTGGATGGTCTTCATGAAAACTTTTTACATCTCCCTTATCACGATCCAGTGATGCAAAAGACTGTAAGCCACCTGATTTAACTATATTGATTACTTGGTATGTACTAAACAAGACTATTGAACCTATACAATGTTTTCTCTTCTTTGAAGGTCAAGTGCTTAAATAGTCTTGGTGCCTCCGACCTTATGCAAAAATATATTATGCGTACACAACATATGTCCCTTTATGGTAAAGACATTTAAGTATATACCATTCCAATGTTGAGAATCATTTCAATTATATACTTCTTTGACTCTTTCCTCTTCTTACTTTTCTGCAGCTTATCAGCCTGCCATTGCAATCACTGTACATCGTTTGGTAGCCCAAGTGCAGAGACCAAATATTGAGTGGCCAAAATCTTATCATAGGTATTTCTAAGGCTGCTAGAAATTGAAGTATAACATAAAGATTCATATTTTCTTACTAATTTGAATCCCATACATAAATTCAGATACCGAACAATGTTGACGGAAAAGATGGACAGTTTGAGGTCATGGTACAGCACAATTCCACCATCTATTTCAAGACATTTGTCAATTAAGTCCTTCATAGAAGACTCGATTTCATTACTGTTACACATTCTATCACCCCCAACTCTAAGGCCGGTAATTTACACACATTTTAGTTACGTCTTTTTTTATTTATTTATTATTTTATTATCTTTTAAAGGTTCTTGGTTGCAGTTCCATATGCTGGAGACGTAGCAGTTACACATGCTACTTGTCATTATCTGCTAGTTCAAGTGTTTTTCAGTTTCTATGTTGCGTTGGTCTGTTTGTTCGTGATCATACATACAATGCTTTTGGGATAGCTTGATTGAGTGTGTTTCTATGTTGGTTTTGGTCTGTTTGGTCTTTTTTCAGACCATTTCATGCCTTTTGGGAGGCTGAAGTGCCTCCAAAGGTACGAATTTTAGCTTGGATTATTGCTCATGGGAGGTTGAATACTTGTGATATGGTTCAGAGGAGAAGGCCCTCTTAGTGCCTATCACTCCAATGGTGTGTGATGTGTAAAATTGATGCTGAAAATTCGAATCATTTATTGCTTAACTGACCTATACGACAGAAGTTGTTTAGGGAGTCAAATGTGGATTGGGAGAATCCAGGATCATGTTTTGCTTTGTTGTGTGAGAGATATAAGTTTTTCAGAGTTTTAGTTGTCTTTGTATTTTTTGTAAAGATTTGTCTTTCTGAACAGTGGACATCTTGTCCCCTGTTTTGTACTTTTCTTTTCATAATAAAAGAGTGTTGTTTGTTATGTATTTCACTTTAAAAGAAAATGCGGTGTATCATTTTATTCCAATAGAACTTTGGATTCCAAGTTTCTTATTTTTTTCTCATCGTTTTTTATTGTAATAAATGGAATTAGTGATTTTTTCTACAATCCATGTCTGTACAATGCAAAATTTAGGAGGAACATGAAGAAAATTTTTGCGGAAGTTGTTTATAAAATTTTCACTGCAGCATATACAGATGTCATGTCAATGACATATTTCAATCATCTGAACAGGCATGCTCATCCATTGATTATAGAAAGGGTTCAGAAATACACATAATGTAATCGTTCTAGTCTTTTGACTTTTTTTTTTTTTAGTGCATAGACTAATGCGATTAAACATTAGTCTTCTGGCTTTATACTTGAGTTCACTTTTTGACTGACTGGTTGTCCACTTTTTCACTTAGTGGTGTTGGGGAGGTGAGCTGTGATGGCTATTTGGTGGGTAATTTGGATGGAGAGAAATAAAAGGGTCTTTGATGATGCTAGGGGCGAAGAGGTGGATAACCTGTGGGAGATAAACTGTGGGAGAGAGTTCAGTTTGGGCTTCTTTATGGGCACCAGTCACTCCAGTTTTCAGGGATTATTCATTTTTTTCAATTATGTCTAATTGGGAGGTTTTTGTGTATTAGGGTGATTAATGCTGTATTACTTCATTAATGTACTCTGTCTGGATCTTATTTTCTCCTAGAGCTTATTACCTAGGATCTTGTAGGATAGTGGACATCTTGTCCACTGCATTGTACTATGTACCACTTTATTTTCTTTAAAAAAAAAGAAAAAAGAAAAAAACTAACTTGTATCTACTATGTAACTAGGATGATGATTAGACATATAGGCCGTGCTTATGGAAACTTTTTTTTTTCTTTTGTTTTTTTGTTAATACATAATTAATGCTTCCATTGCACTTTTTGAACATAACATAATGCTATGTATAACAGTACAAAAGTAGCAAAAGATAGGGATTAGGGACCAAACTGTGATACTGTATCATTTTGACTGGAAATTCATGTGAACTCACAGACTGTATTTCCCCTCTGTTTAATTCTCTCTCTCTCTCTCTCTCTCTCTCTCTCTAAATTCTTTATTATAAATATTTTGATGGAATTTCTTGTCCATCACCACCCCAGTTAATTGTAGATGACTTAAAGTGTAATGTGGCTTGTGGGGTAAATTTCATAATGTAGTGAATTAAACCCCTATGATCTTTTCTTTGATGTATTCTAGAATTAGACAGATTTAGCAAACCACACAGAAATACCAGCAAAAGCAAACACACACAAGAACTCTAAGATTTGTTATCGAGGTTTGGCTAACTTTGCCTACATCCCCGTGTGATCCTTAGAGAATCACAGCTGCACTATGAAGATTAGAAATAGATTACAAGAACTTATTGAAACCCTAAAACTAACCCTCTACCCGCAGCTTCTTGTTTCTCTCCCTATCACTCTTGAGTTTCTGCCTTTCTTCAGAACTTATGAAGACTTGAGAAACTCCTCTTTTCACCCTTGGCTTTTCCCTTCTTGTTACCCTTTGATGTTTTTCCCACACACCCTTAACAAGGCTTGCTGCAACCTATTTATAAGGTATAGGCTGCAGCTTACAAGTAAAAATACGACTAGGAAACCTATTCCTACTAGAATTAGGGAATAAGCATAATTACCTAATTCTAAACCTTGTACACTTAGGAAACCCTTAGAACTACCTTTCTAAACTAGAAAAACCTTGTGCAAGTCCTCTTAGTCTTCCTAGGTCTGTACCCTTTCCTGGAACCAGCTGCAACTTACCTGTTTTGTCCACTTTCCAGAAAAATTCCGGCGAGCCAAACACAACACATAATTCTTCCCTTGTTGAAATTTCTGCCACTACAGCTGTGAGAAACATAGTACATATCTATTATGAGAAAGGAATATTAGATCAGTCCCAGTATTCTCTTGTTCTAGAATGTTTTCTGATCTCTCTATCTGCATGTGAATCTCATATATATAGACTGGTATCTTTCTCAGGTGGCATTGCACTTGTTATCAGAAAAGGAGAAGAATGATCTGGCTCAGTTAGTTAGCACGATGGTCTCATATTCTATAACACATAGAACCATGAAAACCGATCCTCTGCCTAGCAGTCTCGGACATGAAGCAGCTGATGCCTTAGCACTGTCTTTTGATCCCCCCATTAGTGACTTTGTTAACTTCAAGGTTTGAGTTGTTGGTTATGGTTGTGGGATGCATTATGCTTCATATAATGATCCTTATCATATATCTTTTTCTTACACTCAAACAGGGTTATAGATCTGGCCATCATGTACTTGCCTCAACTATGAAGCAGGTGTTGGCGCATGAGGTGAGTGATGCAATTTCTTGAAGTTTAGTATGTTAGCTTGATATACATTGTTAGCCCATTCCCTAACAACTTAGGTTTTTGGATCTAGTGGTGGTCTAACATGGTATCAGAGCCTTGTTTACAAGAGGTCTTGGATTCAAAACCTCCATATTGACTTCATAATCATTTGAAGTAAATAAATTTTTTCTGCACTTTCCACCCATGACATTCTCATCCTATGCCATGGATGTAGTGGGCTTTCATGTAAGCATGAGTTTTAATTGTAGCCTCTAAAATCATGTGCTTAAAAGCCAAAATAGACGGGAGTCATGACTATGCCTTTGTGCAATTCTCAAAGTACAAAATTTTATATGAACACACACACGTGCAAACATGAGTAGTAAAGCACTTAAGAAAAAGTAAGTGTGTATGTTCTTAAGAAAATTACTTTTTTGCGTCTTCTGTTGTTGAAAGTTACTGCACTCCTTGGTCATTTGCAGACGATTTTTATTTTTCTTTCCTTTTAACTTATAATCAATTTGTGTCAGGTTGAAAAGCAAAGGATCTTGCAAGTAAGCATTGGAAGATCTGTGCATTTGACAGATACATGCAACAAGGAAAACCAAGATTTTTTAGTGCCAGAAACCAGGAGATTACAATCTGCCAGAGCTAATCATGCAGAAAACATTTCAAATGGGAGGCAGTCAAATCCCAGTACTTCTAGTGTTTCATCAAACTTGAGTTCTGCTGGAAGTACCACAGCCAGTGCAAAATTAAACGCTCCTGCATGTATGAGAAAGTCTTCTAATGGTTCCTCCAATTTCTTTGATAGGTAATATCTATTTTTGTATACTTTATACTTATGTCTATTTTCTATACATACATACATACATACATACATACATACATACAAACTATTTCATTTAAATTGGAACATGCACATATTTTGGTAATTGATCATGAGATACAAATTAGCAGATATAACTGACCATTCATACACACCATCAATTTATATGACTGGGTCTTGTCACTCAATTACATTCGTGTAACTTGGGGACAATTTTATTAATTTAGATAACTTACATTAATATAACTGAGTGACAGATGCACTAAGTATTATCTGTAACTTTGTAAATTTTATACGTTAAATTTGGAAATACACTTCTATAATTGTCTTTTTTTTTTGGGTTATGAAATACTTCTATAATTGTCTTAACATTTACATACACACCTTTAAATAGTATGATTACTTGTGTGGTTTTAGTATGTTATCTTGTTACTTTTGTAATGTTTCTGCAATTGTCTATGAATATATTTAGTTTGTGGTTTCGAGATGATTTTGCACTTTCTTCCTTTGTTGAGTCAAAATAGATGGTTGGAGCAGAGTTTGAAAAATGTAACAACAATCTCAAATTTTTGTCTTTTCTTTTGATGGACCTTTGTTGTCTAATTAATCCCACTTAAACACCCTTATCGTCAGATAACTTATTGATAGTAAAATGCTTTTATTGTCATATTATGGAATAGGACTAATGACATATAACACACCCTTGTGGTCAATCTGTCTTCCACAAATTAAATAAAGATCTACACAATGATTTTAGGCCTGAAAGTTGAAAATAATTCCCTTTCGGTGTTGGCCAACAACAAAAAAATCCTTATCTGTGGCAACATTGATTGACACTATGAATATCTTGAACAAAAGTGTCATAATATATCATTGGTGTGCATTTCTTGGATACAAACCAATTTTATATGTTATACTCATGTTTAGGGAATTATTAATTGGGGGAGGGAGTATTAATTGAACACCTTGAGCACCGTGATGGCCTACGGTGGCAAGGGAGTATTAATTGAACCAATAATAATGAGGATTGTTTTTTAAAAATAAATAAATAAAATGTAACAACCCCCAAGAAGAAAATAGGTTGTCTACCTTAATCATAAGCCATGATGTCAGCTACCGTTATGTACTATCATAGCAGATCTCTGAGTTTAATTACAACCCTAAAACATCTTGTCACATTCTTTTCCATAGCATTAATTAGACAATCACCTAGGGACTGGAACCAAAATTTTCTAACCTACATTTCATTCCTTTTCTACTTTTTTTTTTTTTTTTTTTTTTTTTTTTTTTTGAGGTACTCTGGCAGGCATAAGCCCAGAACAAACAAAAAACACTAACCAGGCACCAACCTGGTCCTGGAAACCATACAATGATCCTCAAACACCAAATCAGCCACTAGAGCAGGAGGGGAATCCATAACTTGACATTTCATTCTTTTTTTACTTTCATTTTCTCTATAAATTTTTCATTTCTTCATTTTCATTGGATGTGATCTGTTAATTATTTTCTAAAAATCCACACAATCTTATTTTTTGTAGTGAACAAGTTTAAGCTGAGCCTGCATGTTTCTATTTGAGATCACCCTGCAAACATGCATTAACATAGTTTGTAGCAACCCTATTTCATCTTGTCTCTCTTGGACAATTCCCTGCCTTATTAGCTGTTTTATTTTTGAGGTTACAGGTGTAAAACTATCTTACCCTGGGGCACATCTTATTCATTATAATTCTTTAGCTTTGGTACAAATTATTTATTTTTTTCCCTTAATAGTTTGAAGAAATTAGTGCTTTCTCTGACGATAATGTAGATAAAAATTTGTGACTAAGGAGTTGGTCACGAAAGGAATTTTCTTTTTTCGTTTTGGTCTTTTGTGGTGAAAAATGATAAATGGCCCCTGGCCCTTAGAATGCCATAGTGCGTGGTAGTCTTAATATGTTGTCAGTCCTCTCTTTTAGTTCTGATCTCTTTTGTACACTTTGAAAACAGGTTTAGAAAGCTGAATAAAGGTTCTCAGAATACTGTTGATGCTGTGCGGAAGGAAGCAACTTCAGAGAGAGATTCTCGTCCACTGGTCTTTAAATTTAATGAGGTGCATGATCATTCATAGTTTTTCAACTTCATCAATTAACTGCCAGTATTGCTTATTGTTAGGTTGATACATCTGTATACTTCATTGATTACATTTTGTGTGGTTGTTGGCTTTCACATGTATGATGCACTAAACTGACTTCAGCACTTGCTTTTGAGGAAGATTTTATGCTATAACAAGATCCCCTTTGTTACAGTAACAATTTATAAGGGAAAATTTGTAATTATTACTTGCAACATATTTAAGTGCAGTCTTACAACATATTCATAGTTATTTGTGTGTACCCCACATAACCTATCATTAAACTAATCTATTCTAGTCAGACCTTATAGGCAAAATATAGGCTTTAACTTCCATTCTGTTTTTATTTTTTGTTGAATTTAATCATGAGATATTCACTGTGCCAACTTCCCACAAGACAGTACCTTCTTTAACTTTCTGGGTACCAAAGTAGTCTAAGCAAACATATCACAAAAAGTTTTTAGTTGCTCGAATTCACATATTATTAGCTGGAATTTGCAGCTTTGAAAATGAAAAGGAAACAGATTTCTTGATCAAGTTTACCAGTACCAGCGGCTTGAACTTTTAACAAGTTCCAATGAATGATTTTTTTTACTTTTTTGTTCAATACAGGGCTTTACAAATGCAGTAAAAAGGCCAGTTCGCATTCGTGAATTTCTGCTGTGATGATCATGGCTCTTGTAAGCAATATGGTGTTGCTATATTGTTGCATGTATTTTTTTTTTTTTTCTATGTCTAATACCCACTTGTATATTTATTTTTTTTTCTGTTTTTTTCTTTTTATGCAACAGTATAAGCTCACTGTGGTTTTAAGAAAGAATCACACTAGGTGTTTCCTGAAGCCTGGAGGTTCTATTTGGCCACTAAATTAAATGTTTAAGCTATTAATGAATATATTTTTCTGCCTATGACATTGCCTTTTTCTTTTTCTTTGATTTTTTATTAAGTTTTTTAAGGGAACATGGAACACCTGCATGGTTCAAAGTTCCATTGAAGGCATTGACACTCGTCTCAACTAATTGTGCTATGTATATTGTCCATAAGGAAAGATATGGTGCCTGCTAATGAATATTGTCATTGGTCACTCCAATGTCCCAAATTTGAAATACATTATTCCTATCTCCTAACTAGTTTTTATTGAAATAAGTGTGCATGTCATGATTTTAAAGTTTTAAGAACATAAGTTTCGGCATTTTCCAAGTTGGATTCCATCGGAATCGTTTTGTGTGTGAACAACTCTCTCTTTTGTAGCTTTGAACTCTCGGTGTGTTTTTTTTTTTTTGGTTATTCAAATTTATTTGGGCGGGATTTAGTATGCTTTAACTGTTTAACGTATTCACAGGTTTATGATTTTGAATCTTTATTATTAGGGACATATTGGTGTAATTGCGACACAGTAATATAGTTATTGTTGGTGCGAGTGTTATTGAGTGACAATAAAAGTATATACAGTTACAGCGACAAGGGACCTACAATTACGAAAAATATGATTCTATGCTTTTTTTATTTTTGGTGAGCTTTGTATGCTTATGGACAGCAAAAATGTGTCATGGATATAATCAAATGTCTCGATTGAAAAAGAATGGTTTTCATAGATTTTCACCACTTTCACTCTAAAGCATTGTCTTTAATGTCGTTACCGGCCATTGTGATTTGAGCAACTGTTTGAAATGTTTATAGATGTATTCTTAGTCGTAAGAGGAGAAAAGTTGTCATTTTCTTAGATGTTATGAGAAGTCATCATTCTCTTGAATGTTCAAAAGAATTTATGTTGTTAAATTGAGGGTCAAAATTTTCATTCCTATTTTGTACATTTGCACTCATTCCAATTCTTCCTTTTGTTTCTATGCTTTCGTTCTCTTTTTATTTATTCAATTACCAAAGCATAAAAATAATGTGAGTGCAAATAGACAAAATTAGAATGAAATCACTACCCTAAATTAATGGTTTTACAACATTACTACATCTGCACTAGCAACATTACTCGGAAGTCGGAAGAAAAGAAAAACGCCAACATTACTACATCTGCACTAGCAAGGAGAAGAAAAGATGGAAAAGAAATGAAGAACTAAGCATCTAAAGTAAAAAAATTGCAATTGAACTTCCAGCATAATGTGCTCTCCCTTGACTTGGAAATAAGGAAGATAGAAAAACTAAAGTCAGAACAGTATATAGGATTTTGCCAAGGCTAAACATTAGAGTACTAACTTTGGTACCTTATCATGTACAATCTTAATTTGGAAAAGTTACAGAGATTTGTAGGAAGAATTATCTAAAACTACATACATCCTCCATTAATTAGTAGCTATACAGTACATTTGTGATGGCACCAAGGCTGCCACTTGAAAGTACAAAGTTTATTTCTTGCTTCTCTTGGTTTTGGTTTTGTTTCTGAACCAGAAAATTGTTAGACATTTCTTAGTGTATTTATTGTACACATATTTATAGCTGTATTTGTCCGGCGTCGAGCTGCGCAGCGGCGCCGCCTGGAGGATTGACTGTAATCCAAAGCAAAGAGAATATGATTGAAATGAGGCCTGCCCAGACAAATACAATGGTAGGCACCCTTCCTCTCCTTCCCATCAAGCCTTTGCAGAAGGGGTACATGTGAACCAACACCCAAAAACTAAAGAAAAGTCCTCCCATTAGCTTATTCCACTGGGGTATCACCTCGTACATGGTCCTGGACGCTCCAACCACCACTGCAATAAGGTTGACAATTATGATTGTGAGAGGCATTATGAAGAGACTTGTCCACTTCACCACATACAGATCAGCATAGATGTCGTCTTCGTCTTCGTTGGAGGACTTGGTGGTCAAGGTGAATGAGATCTCGATCCCGGCTACGACTTTGAGGAGACCCTGAATGACAGCCACAAGGTGAGCACTGGTGCCACCAATCACCCAAAACTGCTCATTTCGCCACCATTCCTCAAGGCCAATGCCGGACCATCTCACTTCGAGCAACGAGATGAGGCAAAGGCAGATGGTGATGATCAAAAGGTAGGTAAGGAAGGTAGTATTTAGGCCTGATACTATGAATTGTCCTGTGAACAAGCACAAAGCTGGGAGGAAACAGTAAACACACAGAAACACGGAGGTGAAGGGGTAAATGCCCACGTTGAGGTATGCAATACGCTGTAGAAACTTTAGCCGGCGACATGCCAGAACTGCATTGTTTCTCGAGTAGAAGATTTCCACTGACCCAGTGGCCCACCGGAGCACCTGGTGCAACCTGTCCGTCAGGTTGATGGGTGCAGTTCCGCGGAATGCATCACGCTTCGTTATGCAATACACAGACCGCCAACCGCGATTGTGCATTCGGTAGCCTGTCACCACATCCTCCGTCACCGATCCATAGATCCAACCGATTCTATCTCCCCATTCCGTATTGTCCTCGTACCTGAATGTGTGCGTGTACATTAATATATAGCAAGTTAGCAACATAACATATCTTATATCTTACCAGCATGAAATGACAGCAACTGCTTCAGCAACCGTGGGTGCATCCAGCGGGGGACGTGGTTGGAGCAGTGTGCCAGGAGGGCGCCCATTCTTGACAGATGCGTGATCTGCAAGAGGGCGTCCTTGATACTCAGCAACGCCAATGGAATCGGTGAACATTTGTGAGTTTCCAAACTTCTTTGGGAGGCCTAAGTCAGGGTGAGTTGCCAGAGGCTGTGTTTCTTCTAGGTCGCCCTCTGCTTCCTCAGCCATCTGCTGATAATTGGGTGCAGGCGCTTTGATTTGCCCAAACATGCCCAAGTACTCATTCGCCCTTGGAGGGTGAAACCCATACAGTGCAAAACGCCTAAACATGCACCCAGTTCCCACATACACCGGCCCTTGCAGACCGTCCAAGGCTCTCATATTCCCATCAAAGAACACTGTGTTGTGATTTGCATAACGGTCTGATGGGTCGATCCCTTCAAATCTCTGAGGGAATTGTATGTAGCAAAGTCGGTCTCCACCACGGTCCATCATGAAGCACATTCCTTCCCTTATAGCCAGAGAGTTGTAGATGTAATGGTCACAATCCAAATTGAGTATGAATGGGCCATTCGATAGTATTGCGGATGCTCGCACCATGGCATTCATGGCTCCTGCCTTCTTGTTGTGGTCGTATCCGGGTCGCTTTTCTCTTGACACATACGCAAACATTGGGATCCGAATGTCCACCCCAGTGAAATCTAATTTTTTCTCGTCGGGAAAACCCATTACAGGGTCCACTTCCGGGACCTTACTCATTACCTGTATGATTCCAGCATGGTCTCCCTTTTTATGGTCCGCGCAAGGGTCAAGCCATGTCCCGGGCCAGTGTGTCCCGTCAGCCATCCAGGTCGCCTTGGGGACACTACTCTCAGATGAATCATCAGCTGCTGGTGGATCAGTTAATGTACTACCACTACTACTTCTCTCCTTGCTAAGCTTCCTTTCCTTCATCTGCTCTTTCGAGTTGTACATTTCACATCGCTTGCGTATTACATCAGGGAGACCGTTGATCCTCACCTTAAACTCGTCATACTCTCTCTTGATCCAACGCCGGTCCTTCACAAAATCGGGGCGCTTCTTGTTCTTGGTGGGGTCAACTTTGCTGCTGAAGTAACTGTCTGGATTCCTAGGCTCTATATTGTGTTTTCGGCAAAAGGGTACCCAAAGCTCAGCAAAGCTAACAGCTTCAGCCATGGCCTCAAAGGTGAGAATGGCACCACCATCATCTGAAATGTAGCATGAAAGCTTTTCTACAGGGTACTGCACAGCAAGGATGGAGAGGATGGTGTTGGCAGTCACAAGAGGTGGTTCTTTCTCTGCATCGGCTGTCGACACAAACACATCCACGCCCGGGAGGTCCGACCGCCCACTTGGGTTCGTCGGAGAAGGCATCTCAAACTTATCATGCAGAGCAGCCAAGTCCGTAGCACGATTTATGGGGTTCATCTTCGGAAGTATGTCTAAAAGCCATGAGAATGCAAACCATATCTCACAAACTATGGATATCCCCCATAGCCACATTGCATCCTCGTTTGGATTCCGGACTCGCCACGATAGGAAAAACATAAGTACTATCAGACGGATCACCACCAATAACCTGTAATCATATTGCATGCATGTACAAACCCAAATTAAATCTCAACTCTAAAGAATGTGTGAGTTAATATATCAAGCTATAAATATAGTATTGTTATTTGAATCATCTCAACTCATCTCTATTATACTTTGACATGTGGTCGAATAATCAAAACTGTTTTTCTTTTTTGGTTTTCTAATTATTTTCTGTCCTAATACAAGTATAATAAATTTAGTTGTAATTTTGATATGCAGGTGATTATATATATATATATATAGGTACCTGTAAGGGCTAAGAACAGCAGCAGGAACTTGGACCTTCCGGGTGAGTGGCTTCCATGGCTTGTCAATAAAATCGTTCATGCTCATTTCGGGTCCCGGTCCCTCATTATAGGCGTCTTCATCCTTTTGTGACCAATACGCGTTCCCAATGCCATACGTTCCCTTGCTCTCAAACAACCAACGGTTATGATCAAAGTCCCCCGTTTGGCTTCTCAACAGTATTGACTTGTTATTAGATACCGACATTCTCCTTTCGCTATCACCACCACCATCATCACCGCCGCCCGGCTTCGACTCCATCCCGAACCGGGACGGCGGCTTGGTATCCGACGACGAGGAGCTTTCCACACCCGGCTGGTTGTCGGGTGTGGGTGGCATCATCACCGTGTAATTGATGTAGTCATCTTGGCCTGAGACGTCCCCGCTCAAGTCCAAATCGTCGTCCCGGGACAAGCTCATCACACGCCCGCTCGACGTCCGCCGCGCAAATTTCACCGCCTGCGGTGGACGGGCTGCTGGTGTTTTCTTTGGTGAGTTCGGTGCCATCTAATCTAATTTATATATATGATGGGTTTTCATCATATGATCATCATTTCATCATGCACACTAGGGACTAGAGACGTCTCTCATATTTTATTTGCAACTAATAACTATGTACATAAAAAGAAGAATTATGGAATTTCATGCAGATCGAGAACAATGAATTACTGCATGAGAAGCTCATCGATCATATGGAATTGGATGTAATTAATTGAATGGCTGGTTCAAGGTAGGCCGAATATGATTGATCAGTTTGAATGAATGGTCTCTAATTTGCTTCTATTTTTAGCTTTCGCTGCACCGAATGTCACCCCCTTGTTTCAATCTCAGTCTCATAATTTCAACCTCAGTCTCATAATTAGTAAATACGCTTAGGTATCATCTTTTTATTTACAAAAAGAGGACAGTGCTATTTCTTTTTCCCTACTTGATTTTTGTTATTTCAAAATTAGGTAGACTAATGAAGCCCGAATATTAACAAAAAGAAAAACACATTATTTTCTTAATTAAATATATAATTTTAACTTAACGAAAAAAAATGTATAATTTTAATATATAATTGGTTAAATATAAGTAATATATATTGTTATGTGCTAATATCTATACATTTTTTTTGAAGGGATCATATCTATGTTTTTTTCATTCATTAAAAACGCGCGCCTGACCAAAAACGAATAAATTACATCACTGTATCAAATAAATAATCAATTATCCTACAAAGTACTATGAATTAGCATTATTGTCTATTGAAAATGGAATAATGCTATTTTTGAAAATAATAGTTGATTAATAAGATAATGATGGAGATGATCTACACGTACGCATCTATCCTGAGTGATGTATGGGAAAGTATGTGGGAGATGCACTCTACGGGCAACAAGCTGTTGATGTTCATTTCTTAATTGGATCGTAAGTATTCTCTTTGCTTCCTCTCCCTCATCTCTCCAAATTAATAGATCGATGAGATATCTGCGTGTATGAGAAATTATGAAGAGTACAAAAGAAAGACATTTGAAATTCAGCTGTACGTTCAAGTCCATAAATGCTAGGTTATCTGTGGTTGGAATTTTTTTTGTTTTGTTTAAACACTAATGAATGATCAATATTATATATACCTCATTAATTTGAAGACTCTCAAGCCGTAATTTGATCTAGCATCTATTTATCAATACTTGTTTGCATCGATGACAGATAATATAGAACGTGTTTTAGTGGGTTTAATTAGGATTTTTGGTGAGTATTATGGAGAATGTGCTGGGTATATAGATGATGTTGGGTTGGGTATAGTTTAAGTAACGTTGTTCTATTTTTTTTTTTTTATTAAATTATATGTTCTTTTTGGTCAAATTGCATTATGGTATAATTGAAAATTGCATTTTCGTTAAACTTTTAGTGTTAGAAATAAATTTGTTGGGCCCAAATACCAGAACTCCATAAAAAAAAAAAAATCAATTGCATTTTACTTACATGAACTATGTGGCTTTTTGAATTTATTATGTGAGAATTAAAATTTTTCAATTTCATAAACAACTTAGAGCCAATAAAAAGAGAAAATTCATATACAGCATTTGCTTCGTGTTGCATTGTGATACATTCATCAACGTCTCTATCAGTTTCTCTGTGGCTTATGTGAATCCGCTTTGTTTTTGAGAAATTCTATTTATACTCAATAATTTTCTTTTCTTATCCAATCTTCTCACTGCACTTAACATTGACTTTTTATTTTCTTCATTTTCTTATTATACCCAACCTAATTAACTATTATATCCTCATTTTTGAATACCCACCATTAATATTGAAAATCTTTTCTTACTCAAAATAACTCTCACATCCAACATATCCAAATTCAAACTCAAGTTACGCCCAGCCTAACCCACCACCGCCATCCCCACTAAATCATAACAACCCATCTCACAACAACCTTTTGGTGGCAACCCTAATGTTTTCAAATTTTCAATCAATTAGGTAACTTTTCAATGTTTAAGTGATTGATTCTTCAATCTTGTTGACAGATGTGATGTTTTTGTATGAATTTGAAAACAATAATTTAATTTTTTTGTGGGTTTATGAGGTTGATGGTATGCTCATGACGTCAGTTCATTCGATACTAGTTTGCCGAATACGATGAGAGTATTTGGTAGCTAGCCATATCGAATTAGTTTAGTATTTTCAAAACATCTCCACCGAATGACTCCAAAAATGTTTGCTTCATATGTGTATTTGGTGGGAGCGTTCCGAATACTTGTGAGTTGTACGGTGGATGCTAACTGAATGAGAGTATGTACGTTGTTCGGTGACTGCTAGCTAAATAGCCCATTCGATTGACACCCATCAAAATTTGTTATCATGTTCGGTATTAGTCCACTAAACGGAATGCGAACCAGAAATTTTCTAGAGAGTCGACATATGCACAAAAAACTGTATAAAAAATATATATATATATTCACACATACCTCATTTGGAGGCTCTCAAAGAACGATTTTATTCTCCATTCGTCTAAAAAACCTTGTTTGGATGATATGGGGACAAAAATTATTTAGGGTTTGGAGTTCGTTTTGAGAGTGAGATTGAAAGTGAGTTTGAGAGTGAAGTTGATGAATGGTTGGGGTTGTTGGGTATATAAAGAAAATTAGATTATTTATTTTAAACATAGTTTGTCCTCAATGATCATTTCACATGGGATATAATAGTCCATTCATGGTCAACAAATTTTTTGGATAAAAAAAAAAAATTATTGGGTATAAATAGAATTTCCATTTATTCTTTTACAAGGACGCCAAATGTGCGCTCATGGAACTTCATGTACCAAATTGGTGGGCAACATCAGCTAAGAACTCTTGAATGGATAATGATTGGCCAAAATTAGTCATTGTAAAGACCGTTTTATTTTGAATCATTAATTCTAGCTTGACTTTTGTTTTGACTAATTTTGCAAATGATGAGTTATCATCCCTTGATGATTTATGATTGACCATAAAAAATTGAAAATTGACCAACGTGCTATTTGATCAAAATCTAAAGGATAACTTTCATGATCAAACTTGATTCGAATACTGATTTTGATATGATGGTATGTGTTCATGGATTTTCAAGGTCAACGGTGAAAATGAGATTAATACAATCTAGAAATAGTTAGAAAATCTCTTCCAGACTTTCACACAGGCGCTGGGTTGCACCACATTGGGACGGTGATGAGTTGCACACAGCAGGGTGTAAGTTTGACAATGATGTCGTTGAAACTTTAAAATAATCAAGGATCCAAGCTTCTCTTTCACATGGCTTTTTTGTTTTTTTGTTTTTCTTTTACGGTCAAGTCATATGGTTTAGAGTTTAGATTAATTTACTTTAATCATTATTATTTTATCTTTGAATTACATGGGTCTAGACTAACGAGCAATATTTGCTAATATAAACAATCAACTGGGCTATACAAATGAACTTTCCAATCACATCTTATTATAAAAATGATGGCAATTTGCATTTAGGAATTGCAATTATATATGCAGGGAGATGGCTGGTAAGTGAATTAGGTCATTGTTTAATCCGTTTTTGTTTAGATTCTAGCTTCACGTACATTCGTTTAATTGCCTTGAACATTCTAGCTTCATTAGAAACAGTTTATGAGATAAAGTGAATAAAATGAATTTCGGACTAGAACAAAGTGAGGCACGATAAATAATTAGGCCTGTTTTGAACAATAACATTAAGTTCACCAGATAATGTGATGGTGTACTTGTCAATATTTATCAGCCATAGACGAGTAAGTGTGTTGTACTCTACTAAGTAAAAGAAGACTGGTAAACTATAAACAAATTTATCAGAAAATAAGAAAAGAAAAAAGAATATCTCTCGAATTGGGATTAATATTTAAATAAGAACATCTCAAACCTTTATCTAAATCTCTCCTCAAATTTAAATTCGGGAAAAAATGACATCAAATACAATATATTCCAAATCTTTCCTAAAATTTCTCCAAATTTGAAGTTTCCCCAAATTTTTTCCCAAATCAAGTTGAATGAATATGCCGGGCTCCCCACACTCTTCCCAAATCTACGGTCAAATTTTATATGCATTAGAAAAATTTCAACTTTAGCATTGAAGAACCCTTATCCCCAAACTTATCGATCCTCATATTTGAAGGAAATATAAGAAAATGACCAAAAATGCTCTAAGCATGAATTATTAAGTTATGTTGTATATCTATAGGATTAATTAAGTTATGTTCTATTAAGAATGAAAATAATTAATGCTCAAGTAACAAAGGGAATCTTATCATTCCGGGTTAAACCCTTCTCTTCCATGTTCCAGCATCCTTTGATCACATTTCCCACAAGAAATTAGGACCACATTAATTAAGGTAAGTTGTCTAACATTTAGGGCTGTTTGGTTGTAAATCAGTCATTTATGGAACCCACAACATGGGATGTGGGGAGAGCTTTCTTTAATTAGAAACTAACCAAATGAAAAGTCACCCACGTGCATGCAAGAGCATGCAGTAGTAGTAGGTGCAGTACATGAAAATTGACATGGAACCTTTCTTTGTTTTGCATACTGAACACATATATGCTACAAGACTTGAAGAACAAAAATTAGAAAGGAGCACATAACAAAAAGATGGAAACTCCAACTAGAAGATGAAAAAACATGTAAAACAAGTATGACAGCATTGTTTCAACACTATATATATATATATATATAGAGGCATTTCACTCTATCTACTACATATCTTTGGGCCTGAACTCAATACCTTCCACAATGAGGCCGCGTGTAGGTTCCCTAGTAAGTAGCCAAAGACTAGTCTCTACAGTAGCATTATCTCCGTCTTCAATGAAGAATTCACCCATCTCAATTTCCATCCACCCATCTCCTCTGTATCGAGCCTGTGGAGGCGTAGGGTCTAGGTTCACACTATGCTCTGAAACTACGCCTTGCTCATGAATGATGCGAAACCTAACCGGCCTTTCTTCAAACCCCCAATTGGATTCTTGGAGCTGATAAACAAAGTAAGCTGCATAGGTTGTTCTCGGGGACAAAATGTTAGTGTTTATGAATCCCTTGATTTCAAGCCACCATACACATTTCAGCTTCGCCACTTCAGAGAACCTGCGATTCAAAATATGCATAAAAATTTAATTCGATGATTATGGCATTAGTGTGGGTAACAGCATATATAGCCCCTTAAAAGCTTCATGCAGTCTAGAGTAGACAACAATCACTCCCTCTCACGAGGGGTGTTAGGTCCCTTCAAATAATGGATTCCAAGTGAGTTTAGCCATGGCAATTAGCCACTTCACTTTCTTTGTACAATTAAGGGAGTCATACTTGTAATTAAGGACACCATCTCAACCCCCTCAGACTCACACTTTCACAATGATAGTCTTCCTATCATTCCCCCTATACTTTTTGATGCACATTATTGGAAATAACTAATGAGACCATTGGGGAGTCCTTAGAAGACATCACGACGGTGTTCGATCTCTGACCATGATAAACCTACAATTCTACTAAGTAATAACATTATTCCTTCTCCTGTTCGTAAATCTGGGACCAAATGCATCCAATAAACGATCAATTGTCCTAAAAAGTATGAATTAGCATCACTGAAAAAAAAAATACATATATATATAATATGTATAAGATGGTAGTGATCGAGAGAATACCTAGACTCTGGTAGAGTTATCCACCGCCAATAATTGGGTGTATCTCCCCATATAATTGAAAGCCCTCTTGCCCCTATCATATAACATTTTTTGCCGCTCTGCTTTTCTAGTGCAAAGCTCTGTGCCAAACAAGGATGCCATTCGTGATTCACAATGGAAGTAATATAAATAGTATTTACAACAAGGATATCCAACTGTCCTAAATCATCTAAGATTGTCAAACTTAGCTATCCATGACACACAGTCCTACTTATCCCTATAAACATGTAATCAAGCATGTTATATGTTTAAATTTCTCAGACAAAAAAAAAAGAAAAAGAAAAACAAAAATCAATCAAGGTAGATAGAAGAAGCCATCACTAATAGTCAAATCACTCCCACAAGAGTTGGTTATCAGAATATATCAAAACCTCTATGCAAGTGTTTGAATTCATAAAATCAGAAAAACTTCAAGTCCTACAACAATATTTGTCCTTTTATCTAATACCAAATGATTTGGATTGTGAGTCAACAAATACTAATTAATCTTAGGATCTTAGTGGTTGATGATTCTGTAATTAATTTTCACATATATGGGTGATCAATATGATCACCCAAGAGAATTGTTGAAGCAGAGGAAACAAAGAAATTAAAGAACCCTTTTATGAGTGAAGAAAAATAAATATTATAATGAGAATTGGGTTACATACCTTGTTGCCATTGGCTATGATGATGGGGTCATTGCAAAGATGGCGGTAGAGATCCTTCATGGACAAGGTATTCAAAAAAGCTGCGGACACGGATTCGGAGATAATTTGTCTATAATCTCTTGGCAGAAACCTTTCCCACACATTATCAGAATCCGCAGCGATTTGAAAGGCAGAAGACACGAGCGATGATCTGCACGCATCTTGAGGAGATGTACAGGAAATGATGAGGCAGATGCACTCCACAGGCAACAGGCTGATGATGTTCATTTCTCCCTGCTTCATCTTCCTTCTCTCTGTGACTCTGTGTGTGAATAACAAAACAAAGACCTTCAGAAAATTCGGCTGTTCAAGTCAATGACTGGGTCATCTGTATGTCTGAAAAGGGACACAATCCTGAATCCCCGCAAATCCGCCTTCAACACAACTTAACGGGTGTGAATTGAACTTTGAATTAATTATCCAAAACTACATTTTACTTATTGTTTTTACTCTAGTGCACCAATTAATTTTATTTAATAACAAGGTAAGATGCATTTAACTGTTTTTTGTCTTTCTCTTTCTTCTCTCGTCACTTTCATCTTCTCTGTTTCTTCCCCCACTATGTCTCTCTTTTCTTTCCTCTTCATCATCTTCTTGTTCTTCTTCTTCTTCGCAGAGCAAACACCCTGCTCTCGCCCCCTGCTGTCGAAACCCACCAAAACCCAGCCCCTCCTCTCTTCCTCCACATCTTCAGCTCCTCCCAAATCCCAACCTCCACATTAGTAGTAGGTTCTTGATTTTTTTTGTTTAGTTCAGTTTCTGAAATTGCAGTTTTTGGAACTGTAAGTGAACTGAAACTGCAGTTTCTGAAACTGCAAGTGAAGTTTCTGCAGTTTCTGGAACTGTAAGTGAATTGAAACTGCAGTTTCTACTGCAATTTATTAGAGTTGAAACTGCAGTTTATTGGAGTTGCGGACTTGCAGTTTCAGTTTTTGCAAGTGAACTTTTTGCAGTTTCTGAAACTGCAAGTGAACTGAAATTGCAGATTCTGCAGTTTCTGGAACTATAAGTGAACTGAAACTGCAGAAATTGCAACTTATTGGAGTTGAAACTGCAGTTTATTGGAGTTGCGGACTTGCAGTTTCAGTTTCTGTTTTTTGGTGATGCGTTGATGCTGGTATTTTGGAAGATGTCTGCATATTATGTTTTTGTTATGTCTATTTTTGGATGGTATTTTGGGATTTAGTGGTGGTAGTGGTGTGGTGTCTATATGGTATTTTGGGATCTAGTGGGTGTGGTGTCCGCAAATGAATGATAGGATTGTGGTAGTTGGTCCGCAAAGAAAGAATGAGGCTTTAGGTGGTTTTGGTTAATAAATTTAAATACCAATACCTGTATGTTAATAGACCCTTGAACATTTTTCTTAGTCAAACTCAGGTCAAGCCACCCAATTAATTATGAAAAATTTTATTCAATAACCCTTTTAAATACTTTTTAAACTTTTTTGACAACCTAGTTTCAAAATTTACAATAATGATCCTTTTATATTTTTCAGACCAAAATACCCCTTTATATACGAAACTGTCGTCACAGTCTACTATGTGTTGACCAAAAATTCGACAAGTTGCTGCAACAGCCAAACTCTCCTCCACCTTCTTCCTGTAGCAACCATGAAGAGCGACCCCTCTTACCGACCAACCCATCATCTCCTGTTTTTTTTATCTCTCTCCCCTTCTCTCCCAACCCAAATTTGGAAAAAAAAAAAAATATCAAAAACCCAGATTTGAGTTTTTCTCTAAATGGGTTGGGAAGGAAGGGGAGAGAGAGAGAGAGAGAGAGAGAGAGAGAGAGAGAGAGAGAGAGAGACAAAGACAGAGACAGAGATAAAGATGAAAGGTCAGTGAAAGATGGTAGTGGGCATCGGCCAGCGACCCATCATCTTCTCTCTTTATTCCTCTCTTCTTTTCTCCTAATCCAAATTTGAAAAAAAACAAAAAAAAAAATTCGAAAACTCAAATCTGGTGGAATGTGCTATAGTCAGAAGAGGAGAAAAGATGTGTCAACCAAAAATTCCACAAAAGTAATTTGTGGCAAGTGTTATAGCACCACCATGTGTCGACCAAAAACCCAGATTTGAAATTTTTGCATTTTCTTCTCCACTGCTGGGTTTTGATAGGTCTGATATCTCAAAAAATCAACCATTTTCTTGGTTTTATTTTTGTGGGTTTTGTTGGGCGACGTGAGTTTTTTTTTCATTGGATTTTGCTGGGTTTGCTGCTGCATCTATTGGGTTTGCTGCAGTGGCGGGGGATGGGGGCGAATCTGGTGCGACGAGAGGGGCAGTGGTTGGCTAGGAAGGAGGGAGGGAAGGGTTAGCTGGGAAAAGAGGAGAGAAGGGGGCAGTGATTGGCTGGGGAAGAGAAAGAACAAAAAAAAAAAAGTTTTATATAGGGGGTATTATGGGTATTTTACAAGAAAAATGGTCAAAAAAGTTTAAGGAGTATTTAAAAAGGTTATTGAATAAAATGTCTCATTAATTATAAATCAATTGTATAATTCTTTGGGCTAATTACAAAGTATCTCTCCTAAGTTTATTGTCATTTTCAATCCCCCCATAGGGTTTCAATTTTTCAATGTAATACATAAAGTTTTTAATTTAAGTCAATGCCACCTATTACCAAACTTTTGTTAGGTTGACCATTTTTTCAACCGTTAAGCAGTGACATGGCATGTATGAGGTCTATTTTTTTTTTTTTAATTATGTGGATCCTAGGTGGCACTATGTGGACAATAAATAAAGAACACGAGAGAATAATTTCCGAATAGAAGAGTGGGAGTTGGTCTCTGCATTTCTTCATTTTGGCTGCCAATTTATAGAGAAATAAAGCTTGGGCACCACTCTAGATATTTTCCCATTTTACAAGTATGGGTTTCTAGTAAATATAATTTACAAAGCAGCCCCCAAAGTTTCTTATTTGTGGACAGCCACACAAAATAAGTTATTTACAACATTTTTTTTTTTTTTTTGTGACAAGGAGACCAAAGGATCGAATTCTAACCTAAATGCTATCAAAGACTAAAAGCTACAAGCCCCTAACGTTAATCAAGTGTATAATTTATTTTACTCTGAACTTAATCAAATGAAAAATAAGGCTATTAATTAATAATAATATAGAAGATAATAGGTAGACAAATTAATGAGGGGAGACATTAAAGAATAATCGAAGTTGGTTCAATTTTAAGTGTTTATGATAATAGTTCAAAAAAGCATGTTTATTGTATTTAAACTAAATATTTTGTGCACTTTAAATTGACAATTGAAGTTTATTAATTAGAATTATTTCTTTCATTGTCATAAAATATTTGGAGATGGAAATAATTACTAATATTACTATCAAGTTGTGAAATAAACTCCTCATTTTATTCTATTGCTTAATTTACTAAGTAGGAGATTGAAGAAATTTACAAGCACGTTGGACTAGTGGACGTGAATTCAATTTCTGAAGCAGCATGTGTAAAAGATTTTTCCTATACTCCTATGTGATGTGTAATTGCATATGGATATAGTACAATCACATGAGGAGTGCGCATTAGATGATGTTAGTAAGGTTTCCTTGGTTGATAAGGTTTCCTAGTTATTAGGGATTCCTATTGTAATTGTGTATTGATTACTTCCACTCCAAGCATATTAATTGTGTAATTGTATAGCAATAGGGTACATGCTTGTACTATATATTTGAGCTTTGAATCAATAAAGGATATCTGAAACATAAACCTTACATATGAAGGCTAGGAACGTGGAAAAAGAAGAAATAAAGGAAAGAAAGATGGTGAATGTTTTCCTAGTGAGAGAGGATTCTTGTGGGCCATAGAGAGTACAACAATTAACAGTTGCATTAGGAAAGAACTCAAGAAGCAGCGTGATTCTTCTTTTTGTGATTAGTTACATTGATTCAAATTTTGGGGGTTAATAATTATATTTTTGTTGTGGTTGATTATAGTTAATAAATGGGAAAAAATTTTAAACAGTACACTTACTTTAGAGTCAATCTTAGTTTAGGACACCAGTTTGGATTTTTGTTAATCTGGGATAATTTGTCAATTTCGTTAACTTTTTCGTCCAAATAAGAAATAATTTGGTCATTTCATATTTTTAAAACAAATAAAAACTAAAAAAAAAACAAAAAGTTTACTACTAAAAAACTAAAAAGATTAAGGGTTTTTTTTTTTTTAAAGTACATTTTTTTAAATTTACTATTCATCCGGCCCATACGCTACAGTAAAATACTGTAGCGGCCCACTTTTTAAAAACCGGTGCTACAGTAACAGCGCTACAGTGTTTTTAAAATGTCATTTTTCCCTCTTTTATTATTATTTTTTTTTTCATTTCAGTACCAATTGGTACATAAACTACCCAAAAAAAAAAAAATTTATGTATTTTCATGTCATAAACATGTTAAATAATAATCAATATAAAATACAAAAACTCAAGATGAGGCATCCATAATCTTTTACGTTTTAATAGTAAATATAATTGTTACTATCGAATAGTAACAATCATCTATTGCTACTGCCGAGCAGTGGCAATAAAGTATTATCATTGTTTGATAATAACAATCACTTATTGCTACTGTCTGGCAGTGACAATCAGAAATTGTTATTGTTTGGTAGTAACAATCACATATTGATACTGTCTTACAGTAACAATCACATGTTGAAGATAACTAATATATCTTGTTATCGTCATACAATAACAATCACCAAAATTCAAACTATAGAAAATCACAAAATTCAGAGAGTAACAATCACCTGATTGCTACTGTCACACAGTAACAAATCAAGTGATTGTTAATTTGCTACTATCACACAGTAACAATCACCTAATTGCTACTGTCACAGTGGCAACTATTATTTCTTGCCACTATCGAACAATGATTATTCTCATTGTGGCAAAAAGAACCCAGAAACAACATACATATACAAATCTTATGTATTTTTCTAACATAAACACATAAAAAACAAAAAAACTTAAACAAAAATCTTTGTCTTCTTCTTTTTTTCTATTTGCTGAAGCAGACATGTGCTTCCTTTTTTTTTTCTTTTTTTTTATGAAGCTGTCATGTGTCTTCTTCTTTTTTTCTTTTTTGTTGAAGCTGCCGTGTGTCTTTTTTTTTTTTTTAACAATAGCCACTGCCAAAAAAATAACCACTGTAAAAAAAAAAATGCTATTTAACAATTGTCATTATCAAAAACAGATAATACAAGTAACATGTTCTATATGCTTGTCAAAAAACAGTCATAGCCCCACTTACATATTGTTACTGCTTGTTAGTAACAATCATAATCTCACTTATAGAGGTTATGATTGTTACTAACAAGCAGTAACAATTATAGTCTCACTTGTATAAGTCCAACTTGAAGCCTTTTTTTTGCATCTGGTGGTAAAGAGCAACTGCCATTTCCATTTCTCCATGGTGTACACAATTAGATATCAAGGTATTCCATGTTATGCCATTTCTTATAGGCATCTTATGAAACAGAGTAATAGAATAAGAGAGGTGATGACAATCAGAGTAAAATGCCAACAGTGCGTTTAACATATTGAGGTTTGAGTGGATACCCTTTTTTGTACTAAATGCATGAGCAGACTTACATTAATATTTGTTCAAAAAGATACCTGGATGAATTAATATTTCCAAGCTTGGCATACATTGATACAAGGGCTGTTAGTACAGGAAGTTGATTGTCTTATCCATGTTTTTGTTTTTTGGCCAAAGATTGTCTTATCCATGTTTAACTACACAAGCATGAATAGATTCACCAAAAGAAATGCTACTGGAATTCACACATGAGGGAACAATGGACACGAAAGTGACCAAAATCAAAATAAAACAAAAAAAAACAAAAACGCAAACCACCAAAATAAGAGTCAATGCTATATGCTACAATAGGCAAGCAAACAACATTATGATTAGAATACTGCAGAAGAGAATACTGCAACATCTTCTCCAACATGCTAAGAAAAACATCAATGAACTAATTATGATTAGAATACTGCAGAAGAGAACCAAAAGTAAAGAAAGGTACCTCAGTTCTTTGTTGATTCAAGCCTCCACTCGTTGCAATCGCCAAATACCTATTAGGATGCGTAACTGCTTCAAATAATAGTAGAAGAATGATAGAAACAAGATTTAGTTAGTTGAAAAAGTGAATTCCAAAACCCTAGATCTTGGTATACTGAAAATGGAAGCTACGGTTTCCAAATATCAAACCTTTGAGAAGACTAGTTATCTGGCCCTTATGGACTATTACTTATTTCAAGTTTTTCCTGTAAGCACCAATCGAAATCTATAGCCCATGTCAATAACAAGGACAACAACATTAGGGGCAGTGATCTTAAGTGAGAGAGTACCTGGCCAGAGTTTGAAAGGAAATGGCCTCCATAAACCTGTTTTTAGCACAAGATGCAGATCTGATTGAAATCGAACAAGGCAAAATTGAATCACAGATCAAAACGAGTAAATCAACAACAGAAATAGAGAATCGAAGCTAGAGAGAGAGAGAAAGAGAGAGAGAGAGAGAGAGAGAGAGAGAGAGAGAGAGAGAGAGATGAATACCTGGATATCGTGCTCGATGACCAGTCCACCACCAGCCCCATCGACGCCATCAACAATTCGAAGCCTACTCCGCCGAAAACGATTCGATTCCCAAAGCCTGCATCAGGACCATCTTCGCCAGCACGAAGAAGCTCTGCGAGAAAATCTTCCAGGGCATCGGCACAACCATTCAACAACGAGCTCTGAGCCAACTAGGTGAGACAGAGTGAGGTCAGAGAGAGACGGAGAAAACAAGACGGAGAAGAGAGAAATGTTAAAATGTGGACCGGGTTAGGTGTTATTGGACCTCCTTCAAAACAAGAAAAAAACATAGGGTCTTAAAGGTATAAAGAGCCCAAATTTGGGTTTTATAATCATTTACTTAAAGATTAATACTAAAAATAAATCAAAATATTTAAAACTAATTTTTTTGAATTAAAAAAGATTAAAACTAAACAACATTAAAACTAAAAATATTAAAATTGAAATAAAAAAAAAGAAACAAAAATTAAACTCTCTCTCTCTCTCTCTCTCTCTCT
>QANW01004475.1:1112417-1149457 GCA_003254865.1 Dryas drummondii | reverse complement strand
TTTTTTTTTTTTTTTTTGCTTTTTTTGTTATTAGTTTTAATCTATTTTAAATTAATTTTTAGTTTTAATCTTTTAGAAATGTAAACTTTTTTTTGGTTTTAAACTTTTTAATGATTTTTTTTCCTTCTTCGAATTTAATTTTTTTTGAAAAAATTTACAAATAGGAAAACATAGTCCTTAATTGACACAAAATAAAAGTATGTGTCATTCATTAATACAAAGCAAAATTAATGTCCTGAAATGAAATAACCATCAAAGTATATGTTCTGTTTATAAATATATATATATTTTTTAGTTTTTTTTATTTGTTTTAAAAATATGAAATGACCAAATTATCCTTTATTTAGACGGAAAAGTTAACGGAATTGACGAATTGTCTCAAACTAACACAAATTCTAAATATGTGTCCTACATTAACACAAACTCAAACTAGTATTCTAAATTAAAATTGATTCCAAAATAGGTGTCCTGATTGAAAAGTTTTCTCTTAATAAATAAATATAATGGAAGCTGACTATATTTCACGTGAGCAGCAAGTGAAAAGTCACCTTCTGCAGTATTACCTCCACAGAAAAAGTAGGGAGAATATCTGCCATGTTTGCTTCCATATTGGATCAAACACAAAGAACAGACCAATAATGCAAAAGCTCTAGGCAATTAAATTAGATTAGAAGCTTGAAAACGCACAGTGAAACTTTGAAATGAACGACTATATATGGATACTTTTCTTCACGGCATTTCAATTAATCAAACAAAAACAAAGCAAAAAGAAAGATCACTCCAGCTCCAAAAGAAAACCCAATGCAACAAGCTTAGGATCACTTTAGCTCGTGATCATGATGAGTTGAGATCTGCTGTCCCCACACATTTTGTTCCAAGTTGGTTGAATTATAAGAATATTTTGGGACAGCATATCTCAACTCCAAGTTTACAAGGGTCGATCTGCAACAAGGAAGTAATCAAGTTGTGGTTTCCTCATAGTCCAGCTATTCTTTTTAGAATTAATTATCCTAAGCTACTTTTACTTATTGTTTTTACTCTCCAATACACTAATTAATTTTATTTAACAACAAAGTAAGTTGTAGCTTAGGTAGCTTATTTTGAAATTTGATCAATTGTCATTTTATTTCCTTTTTGCCTTTCTCTTTCTTCTCTCTCTCTCCCCCCACTATGTCTCTCTTCTCTTTCCTCTTCATCATCTTTTTGTTCTTCTTCTTCGCAGAGTAAGCACCTCTGGAACGAACACCACCACCACGAGCAGTGCTGCTGTCAACGGCCTTGAAAATCTCAATGCTGACCAAGAAGCAATGGATCTGCTCCGAGCTCGATTGAAGACTTTTGGATTTGCTCTGACCACTCCGGCTTCTCCTCGATTGGGCATGATCACAGCTCGTGGTAGACTCCTACTTTTATTTCTTATTAGTAGAAAGTTCTTGATTTTTTTTTTAAGCTCAGTTTCTGAAACGGCAATTTCTGGAACATTGTATGTGAACTGAAATTGCAGTTTATTAGAATTGTAGTTACTAACTATAGTTTTATTAGAGTTGCAAGCTTGCAGTTGCAGTTACTAATTGCAAGTGAAACTGCAGTTTATTGCAGACTTGCAGTTACAGTTTCAGAAACTGCAGTTTTTTTTAAGCTCAGTTCTGAAACTGCAATTTCTGAAACGCTACTAACTGTTCTTTCTGAAATTGCAGTTTATTAAAGTTGCAAGCTTGCAGTTGCAGTTACTAATTGCAAGTGAAACTGCAGTTTATTGCAGACTTGCAGTTGCAGTTACTAACTGCAGTTTCTGAAACTGTAGTTTTTTTTTTTTAAGTTCAGTTCTGAAACTGCAATTTCTGGAACGCTGTAAGTGAACTGAAACTGCAGTTTATTGAAGTTGCAACTGCAGATCATGTGTAGATGCATGTGAAACTGAAGATTATGTGTAGATGCAGGTGAAACTGTAGATTGAGTGTAGATGCAGGTGAAACAAGGTTGTGCAGGGATCTGACAAGTTTGTAGCATGTGGCCCGCAAAAGAAGAATGAGTTGTTGGATTTTTATAGAATGTGGCCCGCAAAGAAATAATGAAGCTTTGGGTGTGTTTGATTAAGAAAAAAAGTTGTCAGTACCTATTTATTAATGAACTCTTCTTTTTATTATGAGAAATTTAACCTAGTACCTCTTTGGGAAGCCCTATTGCTTTTATAAGCCCATTTTCCAAAATATAACTTTTACGACTCTATCTAATTTTCAAACTAAAATATCCCTCAGGATTTTGACAAAAGAAACTCTCATTTGAACATGATGAACACGATGAACTAGCTACAAATTCAAATCGACCAACTCGTCAACCATTTGTCGATCCATGATATCAAAGTCGACCATTTGTCGACTATTTGTCAACTATCAAATTTAGAAAACTAAAAAACTTAGATCCGCAACACAAAAAATTCTAATCTAGAATACCAAAATATAAATTGCAGTACTGTAAGAGAAGTACATTGCATAAGTACAAAAAACTACCCAAAGCAGTAGTCAAGAGAAACCCCACCCACCCACCACAAGGGAGATATCCATCCATAGCAACATAGCATGTAACCAAGGAATAAAATTTCGGGTTTTGAGCAAATTTCGATGGAAATTTAGATGGAAATTTCGACAGAAATTTCAAAAATTTTTAAATTTCGACAAAAATTAGACGAAAACAACGAAAATTGCTATCAAAATACAGAAATTTTGAATGAAACTTTACCATATGTTTATTTAACATATTATCTACTACATTGATAAAAAACATTGAAGAAACCAAATTATATGGTAGATTTCATGTGATATGTGATGAATATAATGCGCGTTGGAGGCAAATACTGTTAAATAAAATTACTATATTTTTTATACTCTATAATGTATACACTAAACCCAATACTTTATATGCCATAACATTACATTAAACCCTATATACTCTATATTTTTTAAGATATAATATAAAATATTAGGATTTATGCCCTTTAGAGTATTTTTAATTATTTTTTATATAGAAATGTATTATGATTTAGGGTTTAAAGATAACTAAACGAAATCCCAAAATAATCAAACGAAACCCCAGACCTTTTTTTTTTTTCAAATTGCCCAAAGATCTCAAACCCTAATCGACTCTAAACTTTTTTTCTTTTCTTTTCTTTTTTTCTTTTTTTTTCCTTTTCTTTTTTTCTTCTTTCCTTCCTAATCTTGGCTTCCACTTCTCCACGTGACGACGTGAGCTGTGATCTTTCTTCTTCCTTTTTCTTTTTTTTTTCTTTTTCTTTCCTTTTTTTTTTTTGTTTCCTTCCTGGCCTCCATCCCGTGACCTCTCTTCTTCAGTTTCTTCCCTTTCATTTCTTCTCTCCCAGCCGCCACTGTTATGCAACTCACTCAGCAAGTCAGCATATGGCATAATATCAAATCTCTTTCTCTTCTCTCTCCTCCGGTCCTCCTTCTCCAGTGCCACACTCTCTCTCTCTCCCAAGTCCCTCCCTGATCTCCCTCTCTCCCTCTCCCCGATCTGATTTTCTCCTTCCCCGCTCTCTTCTCTCTATTCTCTCTCTTCTCTCTCCTTCCTCCCCAATCACGCCGGTGGCTGAGTTTGTAACTGCCAAGGAGAAGACAAACAGAGAAAAATGACTGGGTTTGTAACTAAAAACTAAACAAATGAAAAGCCATCCACGGGGAAAGAACCAATCCAATAATGAAAAAGGTAACATACTCTTTATCTTAAAAGCAATTATCATTACCTAATAATTAAACATTTGTCCCTGTCTTGTTACATAGAGGTCTTGGGCTAACTCCTCATTGAGAAGTTGTTTCCTATGTGAGTGTAGATGTATCATTGTAATTTCATAAGAAAATAAGATTTATCATTATCCACAAATAAATGCGCAGGTACAAGTATCAGATATGTCAACAAAGTAGAGAAGACAATGCAATAGTTTTCCTGGGAGAGTATTTCCATTAATTGTTCGCATTGGACAATGGTCTTAGCTTGAATAGTACTAGGGCAGTAGCATATATGAGATACATTAAAATTAACATGGAACCTTCTTTTGTTTTGCACAATGAAACACACAACAAAAAGATGGAAACCCCAACTAGAAGATGAGAAAACATGCAAAAGTACAATAGCATTGTTTCAACAGTGGATATATAGAGGCATTTCGTTCGATCTACTATATATCTTTGGGCCTGAACTCAATACCTTCCACAATGAGGCCGCTCTTACGGTGGTAATTACTACATTCCCTGAGACTACACTCTACAGTAGCATTATCTCCTTCTTCAATGAAGAATTCACCCATCTCAATTTCCATCCACCCATCTCCTCTGTTTCGAGCCTGTGGAGGCGTAGGGTCTAGGATCACACTATGCTCAGCTGCAACTGCACCTTGCTCATAAATGATACACAATCTAATAGACCTTCCTTCAAACCACCGTTCGGATTCTGGGAGCTGATAGACAAGGTAAGCTGCATAGGTTGTTAGTGGGGACAAAATTCTAGTGTCTATGTATCCCTTGATGTCAAGCCACCATACTGCTCTGAGCTGTGCCACTTCAGAGAACCTGTGATTCAAATATGCATCAAACTTTCAATTTGATGATTATAACATATTGTGGGTAGTAACATATACAGGCCCCCAAAAGCTTCATATAGTCTGGAGTAGACATCAATCACTCCCTCCCACAAGGAAGTATTAGGTCCCTTCAAACAAAAGATATTGAATATTTAATTATAAGCACATAATAGTTCCTTCAAATAATGGAATGCTGGTGGGTTTAGGCACCTCATTCCCCCAAGTCAGGGATTAGATAGCCATAGAAATTAACCACTTCACTTTCTTTGGACAAGGGAGTCATAATTCTAATTAAAGACACCATCTCAACCCCCTCAGACTCACTATAAGTGCAGCATCCTAACACTTTCATTCCCCCTATACTTTTGGAAGCATATCATTGGAAATAACTGATGGGATCATTGAGGTCCTTAGAAAACATCACAACGATGTTATCTGACTATGACACATACATTATTTTTTTTGTAAGGGGTTTTTTTGGGGCATAATATGCAGTGATGAAATCACGCCAACCACAGTTATGTTAATATTACATTGTATTAAATTTCACTTGCAAATAATATCCCTCCTCTTATTCAAAAACCTGGGACCAAATCTATCCAATAACAATCAATTATCCTACAAAGTATGTACAATTAATTTTCACACATATGGGTCGTCATCACCCAAGAGGATTCTTGAACAGAGGCAACAGAGAAATCAAAGAACCCTTTTGTCAGTCAAGAAAGGTAAATATTGGAATGGGATTTGGGTTACTTACCATGTGACCATTGCCAATGATCATGGGGTTATTGCAAAGATGAAAGTAGAGATCCTTCTTGGACATTAATGAATTCAAAGAAGCTGATGAGGACAAGGATTTGGAAATGATCTCCTTATAATCTCTTGGCAGAAACGTCTCCCACACAACATCAGAATCCGCAGCTGTTCTAAACAGACAAGAGACTAGCGTTTATCTGCACGCATCCCGAGGGGTTGTACAAGAAATTATGTGGGAAATGCACTCCCCGGGCAACAAGCTGATGATGTTCATCTGTAGATATCTGAGATATCTCACTGTGTAGTGTTAAGAAGAAGAAGAAGAAGAAGAAGAAGAAGAAGAAGAGAGTACTAAAGAGAGAGACTTTGAAAACTCAGCTGCTCAAGCCAATGACTGGGCTCTGACAGAAACACAACAAACAAAAAGAAAGGGCCAATGACTGGCTCCTTCAGAGAATCCAACGGTTGGAATTGATCAATGGAAACTTCCCCAGCAAGTTTCCTACTTTTACGGCCCTAATCTTCTTACGTAGATGTGGTCATTTGTGTTGGTGTTAAATACTAATCCAAATCAATTAGTTAATATACATATCTTGCGAACTATGGGATGTGATAGAGATTTGGGCTTCCATGAGCTTCTTAGAATTCTTGATAAGGATCGGGCTGGTTTTACCAAGCCCATGCTGATCGTTTTGTAGATTTTCTTTTTGGGCTTCGGCCCCATTGTATTGAAAAAAAATTAAGTTTAGTATTAAATTTAAAAGATTTGTAAAAACTTAAAAATTAAAATATAGGATTTTTTTTTAAGTCCAGTTCACAAATAAGGCTGATAACCTAGCCCACTTGCTACAGAAAATCACAGCCTGGTCCACTTTAATAAAATGTGCGCAACACGGAACCCATCGAGTGCTTGACAATTGCCACTGTGCAACAGTAACTGTATGAAGCTGCATAAAAATGATACTTATTGATATCCCTTATGTATTTTTTTGCATAAACATATCAAAAACTAATGGAAACCAACGTAAAACACACAATTTAATTTTATGAAGTCATATCCACCTGTGTTTTAGCATAAAAATGAATGTTACTAATTTTCCAGTTTTCAAAAAAAAAAAAAAAAAACCATTGAGAGCTCAGCGCTAAAAATATGGAAGAGTTATAACGTAGGTTTTATTTATACAAAGTAGACCTATTTATCATTGCAACATTTTAGGTAGGTTTGTTTATCATTAAGGTCTGTAAAATAGACTTTAGAGTAATTTACTTTAAAATATAACTATAAAAGATGTGTAGGATATTTATTTATGTTTATCAATATGCTCGGTTAGTCTCGACACTCTGAATTAAATATTTTACTATTAAATAAACATAGAAAGAGTGCATGTTGACAAAATAAGAAGACATAAAAAACCTTATGTAACCCAACTTGTCAAGCAAAATATAAATTCTTTATTTTTATTTTTATTTCAGGGTGGGGGAAGGCAATAACCAAACTTTTGTCACAAGTACGTGTGAGGTAAGTATTCTCTACCTCCAATCTGTTTAATAAGAGGGACAAGTGGGGGACAACACATGTAAGCAGGGGCATATTGTGGGGGCTAAATTTTTTGCAAAAAAAAAAAAAAATACTACTACTAGTCTACTAGTCTTAGCCCAAATGCCCAATACCCAACCCATGACACACAAAAATATCTACAGATCGATACCTCTACCCGTTTAGCCATTCCACGCATTCGATCAATATCCTTCACTCCTTCAATACCCTCTACCCGTAACCCATCAATATCCTTCACTCCTAGTCCTTCAGGCTTCAGCCAAAGCTTTCCGCTGCCCACCACAGTGACCACACCAACTGAAGTTTTCAATTTCAATGTAAGTTTTCACCCATATATATTCAATCCCTCTTCTTCTATTTTTTTTCACAATTCTTTTTTTTATTTGATTAACTTTGATTTTCTGCTCTTCATTTTTTTCCAACGGAAGTTGTTCTCCGATCGGCACTCAACACTATAGTCACCCCAAGTCTAAAAAGGTAACTAACTTAACTAACTCACTATTTATTTTATATAGAATCTCATGCTTTTGGTTTTCATTTTGGATTTGAATAAATTTAGGGTTTCAAGCTTATCTTGCCTGATTGGTTGATTCCATTATTTATCTTGTTTTGTAGTTGTGATTTTTGATAGTTTATTATTACATTGTTGTTGATTTTGTTGTTTTGGTTGCATAATATATTGGTTACAGTTTATAATGTCAAAGTCAACTTTTCAAGCCAAGAAAAACTCTTCTTTCATTTTTCAAGAAAAATCATCAAGTGAGCATCCTTCTCCATCTAGTAGTGATGTTCCAATTTGTGATGAGCATCATCCTTCTAAAAACCAAAGAGTTGAGCCTCAAAATCAAATAGACAAAGAAGTTAATACCAATATTCTTGAATGTGATCCAAGAAAACGTAGAGCAATATTGGCATATTCTGTTAATGAACGTGATGATATCCGTGGAGCATATTTACTTAATGAGCCTTATCAATCCAAATTAGGGGAGTATCCAAGCACCACTGTTGGAGAGCAAAATCGTCGGTTTCAATATAATTGGTTCTAAAAATTTCCTTAGCTTTGAGTATTCTGTTGACAAAGAGAAGACATATTGTTTTGCATGTTTACTCTTTGAAAGTGAACCAGAACGTCATCCTCTATTCATTTCTATTGGGTTTCATGATTGAAAGAGGGTCGATGTGACACTTTGTTTCCTTCAACAACATGTGGGGCTTCCAGATTCACCACATAGTCGTAATATGCAAATTTGGTATAGCTTAAGAAATGTATGTGGACATATAGACAAAGTGATGAGTTCACAATCACCACAAATTGTTGCACATAATCGGTTGCGTCTGAAGACTACAATAGAGGCAATTAGGGTGGTAGCAAAACAAGGACTTGCTTTTAGAGGCTATGATGAATCCATTGACTCATCAAATCGTGAAAATTTTATTGAATTGATAAAATATGGTGCAAGTTTGAATGAAGATATTGATAAAGTAGTCTTGAAGCGAGCTCCTGGAAATGCCAAGTATATTTCTCCTATGATTCAAAGGGGGATTTTGAATATTCTTGCTAACAAAGTCAGGAGTAAGATTCGTGAAGAAGTTGGGAATGCTAAGTTTTGTATTCTTGTCGATGAATCACTTGACGAATCTAATAAAAAACAAATGGCTATTATTTTAAGATTTGTTGATGTTGATCGGTTTCTTAAAGAATGGTTCTTTCATGTTGTTAGTGTGAAGGACACTTGTGCTTTAACTCTTAAAAAATAGATAGACAAAGTGTTTGCTCAACACAACCTTCAAGTGGAAAATTTGCGTGGTCAAAGATACAATGGTGCTAGCAATATGTGTGGTGAATGGAATTGATTAAAAGCTTTATTTCTTCAAGATTGTCCATATGCATATTATGTACATTATTTTGCTCATCGGTTACAACTATCTTTGAATGCGGCAGCTAAAAGTGTGCCTGATGTCTATTTGTTTTTCAATATGCTTAATACTATTGTGAACTTAGTTGGGTCTTCTTCCAAGCATGTTTATGAGTTAAGGTCTACGAGAAAATAAGAAGTTGTAAAACAAATCTTAGAAGGAGCACTTGAATCTGGTACAGGAGCTAATCAAATCTATACTTTGTCACGACCTGGAGCTACCCGTTGGAGCTCTCATTTTGGTTATATTAGAAGGTTAATTGTTATGTATAGTGCAGCTAGTGAAGTTCTTGAAAACATGAAGCAAAATGGGCTCAACTACAAAATACGTGGGAAAGCTAAAGGTGCTTTGTCTGGTATGCGATGTTTTCAATTTGTGTTTCACTTGCATTTGTTGAATAAAGTTATGGGAATCACTAATATATTTTGCCAAGCATTGCATAATCAATCTTAAGACATCATAAATGCTATGAATTTAGTTGCAAGTACTAAATTTCTTCTTCAAAAATATTAAGAAACAATAGTTGGGATAATTTCATGGGGATTGTGGTATCATTTTGTGAAAATAATAACATTGATTTGAGTGCTCGCTATATGAAAGGTACATGTCGTTCTTGTCAACAACAAGATTTTATTACAGTTGAGCATTATTATCATTTTGATATATTTAACACTGTAATAAATTTTCAGTTGATGGAGTTAGATAATAGATTCAATGAGGGAACAATAGAACTCCTTACCCTTAGCTCAGCATTGGATCCTCGTGATGGATTCAAATCATTTGACATTGACAAAGTATGCACTTTGGCTGAGAAATTTTACCCTCAAAACTTTAATGCACATGAACTGTGTAGCTTGAAAGACCAGTTGGAACATTATCAGTATGAGGCATATGAACTTTTACAATTTCAGAATGTGTCTTATTTCAGAATTAGGCCAAGAATTTGTTAGAGAAAGAAAATCATACTAGTTGATTGAGAGATTGATTCGTCTAGTGTTGACTCTTTTGGTTTCTACGACAACAACAGAGCGAACATTTTCATGTATGAAAATTATTAAGAATCGACTTTGGAACAAGATATGTGATGATTTTCTTGCAGATTGTATAGTTATTCACATTGAAAAAGATATTATTGATACTATTAGTTATGATTCTGTAATTAATGACTTTTATGCTGTGAAGAAACGCATAGCTCAACTTAAGTAGTGTTCTATTGTATTTGCATTACATATTTTTTTATTGTTTCTTCTTGGTATGAATATGCATTTTGAGGGGTAAGGCTCATTACGTCCCCCCTGACTAGGTGTATATATTTTTTTTATTAATGAAATTTACTCGTGACGTCGAGTTTTGTTTGATAATAATTATAAAAGTGATTTAACAGGTTGTGTAAATTTGGGAAGTGTCATAAAAACAGATAAGATGTTGTCGAAATTTTGCACAAAATATTCACTAACAATAATAGGAAAGTAGCTTAGACGTTCAGCCCACCCCATTTAAAAATCCTGGATACGCCCCTGCATGTAAGAGTTTGATTTACTTCAATGAACTATTGGTTTTAATTACAATCATGTTAAATTCAATCCTTGAATGTGTTGTCCCTTACTTTACCCCTCATATTTTACTACCACTGGAACTATAAGCTCGTACAAGAATATAACACGTTAAATGAGTTTTAATTGTGTTTATTCTAAGAGCTTAAAGAAGTCAATCCAAATGCCACCCAATTTACGCAATCTATTTATTTTAAAGTCCATGTTACAACCCTTAATGATAAATAAACTCACAAAAAATGTTATAATGACAAATATATTCACTTTTTGATAAATAAACTCACGTTATAACAGGCCGATTTTATTTTTTTATGTTGAGCCCTCGGTGTGTTTTTTTTTTAATTGGGCAGATTGTTACATTATAACGCGGGTGGATGTAACTCCATAAACTTGAATTTTGTGTTTTATGCTTGTTTCATTAGTTTTTGACATGTTTATGTAAGAAAAGACATAAGGTATATATATACAGTATCATTTTTATGCATTTTCAAATAGCCATTGTTGCATAGTGCAAATTACCGAACGCTCAGTACTATTTACCGATAGCTTGGTCGGTTCTGTGTCTCGTGTGTTTCATTAAAGTGGACCGGGCCAGGAGCGCACTATAGCGCGTGAGCTGGGTTATTAGCCTTATTTTTCAACTTGACTTAAAAAAAAAAAACCCTAAAACTTATTTGCCTTGTTTTTATCTATATTAAACTTAATTCTTTATATAACTTTATGGAAAATAGTTAATTAGATAATTTCTACTAACTAATAGACTTTTAATTTGAGTCCACAAAAGTTAAAAAAAAAAAAAAAATCCAAATGAGAGAGACCATACACAAAATAGTTCACCTCTTTAAAAAATTTCAATCAACTTTTAAATGTTTGGATTCAAATGCTTATTATGTCAAAATAATATTTTATATATATGTATATATATATATAGCATGTGGAATATTGATACACTAATACAAGAAACAAATACACACAAATCCAAAGCAAAAACAATATTAAAACTCCAAACATTTGATTGTTGTTCTGAGTCAGTACTAGAAATTGGACTGAAATAAAGAAATCTAGGCATCTATCTCAAAACCAATTGACAATAGAAGAAATAGCCCAAGACCCTTATAAGCCACTATGGAAGGCTATATTTTTCTAATGTGGGACAACACTTCAGATTCTCACACACCCCCGCACGTATGGCATCACTCAAACTAAACATGTGGACAACTTATATTGGGTGACGTGGAGCATCTGTGGCCACTCAGCCTAACACACGTGAGTGAACCTGCTCTGATATTATAAAGGAATCTAGGCATCCATTCCAAAACTAATTAGCAATATGAGTAGTAGTCCAAGACCCTTATAAACCACTTTGCAAGGTTATATTTATCTAATGTGGGACAACACTCCACATTCTCACAATAACATTGTAAAGTTTGGAGAGAGTTTGTTGGATGATATCACATTATACGAAAATTAATAACAAAATTGGTCAAGTGGTACACATCCTAATTCTCAAGATTAATTTTTTTTTTGTGGTAAAAAATATACCTTCAAAATCATTTGGTATTAGATAGTAGGAGAAATATTGTTGAGTAAATAAGTACTAAACAGAATTTTCTAACGCAGGACAAGAGATACAAGATTAATGTGGATGTGAGACTGTTAGGAAGTTTTGGTTGCAGTGTTGACCAAGTCCTAGGCTCCTATCTATTCTGTTATGTGTTCTTGTTAATAATCCCTGACTTGTAGGGAAAGCTGTTTTTGAATTGTTCTTAGCCACGTTGTTAGGTTGTGCAGTACGTGGGTGCACACTTTTGAATCATTCTTGATTTGTTTGGCTATATAATAGCCTCTGTTGAGATTCAATAATACTAAGCTTGAGAGCTACCAAAACTATCTTCTTTTAGTTTCTAACAGTGGTATCAGAGCTTCACAACGAGGCTTGATTTGAGAAGTAGTGAGCAAGTGAAACACTGAGAGACAAAGCGTGTTTGAGTGAAACACTGAGTGTGAGAGAAAAGAAAAAAAATAGAGAGTTTCCGTAAGAGAGAAACACGAGAGAAAAGAGAGATGGCAGAAGGAAGTAATGGGAAGTATGCGAATCCTGGCATTCCGATGTTCGATGGCCATTACGAACATTGGGCAAAGCTAATGGAGAATTTTTTGCGTTCCAAGGAGTATTGGAATCTTGTGGCTGAAGGAGCAGATCCTACAGAAGCACAACAAAGTCTGATTGATGAGCAGACGTTGAAGGACTTGAAGATAAAGAATTATCTTTATCAGGCTATCCCTCGAGAAATCTTGGAGACAATCCTAGAAGATAATAACTCCAAGCAAATCTGGGATGCAATGAAGCAGAAATACCAAGGTTCATCAAAAGTCCGACAAGCGCAGCTTCAAGCATTGAAAAGGGAGTATGAATTGCTCAGCATGAAGGAGGGAGAAAAGGTAGACAGCTACATGTCAAGAACCCTAGCTGTGGTGAACAAGATAAAAATCAATGGTGAACAATTGGAGCCGAGTGCAGTGGTAGGAAAAATCTTGAGATCAATGACGACTAAGTTTAACTATGTTGTATGTTCGATAGAGGAATCACATGATTTAAGCACCTTGAACATCAATGAGCTTCATGGGAGTTTACTCGTCCACGAACAGAGGATGCAAGGGCAAGAAGAGGAGGAACAAGCCTTGAAAGTTGTCATTGCTAGTGAGCGGTCTGGAGCAAAGGAGGAAGACAGGTTTGTTGCAAGAGGTCGAGGTCGTGGAAACTTTAGAGGAAGAGGAAGGGGTCGAGGAAGAGCTTTCAACAAAGCCACTGTGGAGTGTTACAGATGCCACAAGTTAGGACATTTCCAATATGAATGTCCCAACTATGCTCATTATGTCGAGTATGCTGAGTTAGATGAAGACCAAGAGATGTTGCTCATGGCCTATGTTGAGACACAAGATTCCAGAAGAGAAGCGGTGTGGTTCTTAGACTCAGGTTGTAGCAACCACATGAGTGGAGACAAACGGTGGTTCATTGAGCTTGATCACACCTTTAGGCATTCAGTAAAGCTGGGAAACAACTCAAAGATGGCTGTCATGGGAAAAGGAAATATCAGAATGCAATTTGAAGGCAAAACTCAGGTGATCACCGAGGTATTTTACATTCCTGAGCTAAAGAATAATCTGCTTAGCATTGGGCAGCTTCAAGAGAAAAATTTGGCCATTTTGATTCAAGGTAATACCTGTAAAATCTACCATCCAATCAAGGGGCTAATTATGCAAACACATATGTCTGCAAACCGAATGTTTGTGTTGCTGGCCTCTATGCCTATTAATGCTCCAAGGCCGACTTGTTTTCAAGCATCATCAGATGATTCAACAACAAATCTATGGCACCAGAGGTTTGGTCATCTTAACATGAAAGGATTACGGACGTTGGCATATAGAAGTATGGTCACAGGCTTACCAATGCTGAAAGCTAGCTCCAAAGTATGTCCTGACTGTGTTGTGGGAAAGCAACACCGTGATCCTTTTCCAAAGAAAAGTTCGTGGAGAGCCTCTCAGCCATTGCAGCTTATACACTCAGACATCTGTGGTCCAATTACTCCAGAATCCAACAGCCACAAGAGGTATATAATTACGTTTATTGATGATCATAGTCGTAAGATGTGGACGTATTTTTTGCTTGCTAAGTCAGAGGCATTTGTGGTGTTTAAAAATTTCAAAAGCATGGTAGAAAAAGAGACAAAGAACTATATTTGTTGTTTGCGTACTGACCGAGGTGGGGAATTCACCTCATCTGAGTTCAACAATTTTTGTAGTTCAAATGGGATCGGTAGACAACTCACTACGGCTTACTCTCCACAACAAAATGGAGTCGCAGAGAGAAGAAACCGAACCCTAATGAACATGGTGAGGTGTTTGTTGACTGCAAAGGAGGTTCCAAAAGTATTCTGGCCAGAAGCGGTGAATTGGGCAGTGCATGTGCTCAATAGGTGTCCTACATCAGCAATACAAGATAAAACACCTGAGGAAGCATGGAATGGAATCAAGCCTTCGGTGGAATACTTCAAAGTGTTTGGGTGCATCGGGCACGTTCACATACCTGCTGTCCAAAGAAAGAAACTTGATGATAAAAGCTTCAAGTGTGTGTTCTTGGGGGTTAGTGAAGAATCCAAAGCCTTTCGAATGTATGATCCAGAGTCCAAGAAGATTGTCATAAGCCAAGATGTGGTTTTTGAAGAGGAAGGAAAATGGAGCTGGGCCAAAACAAGTGAACAAGCCCGCTGCGATGTTTTTGAGTGGGGAGATGAAGGAAAAGAAAGAGAAGAAGCTGTGGAGGAAGAGGTAGAAGAAGAAGAAAATGGAGCAAACAATTCAAGCCCGCCTACACCAACAGATGTGACAAATCCAGTTCAAGGGAGGAGAAGAAGAGAACCGGTGTGGATGGAGGATTATGTGACTGGTGAAGGCTTGTCCGACGAAGAAGATGAGGTACAACAACTACAACAACTTGCTATGTTCGCTGAAAATGATCCAACAAATTTTGAAGAAGCTGTTAAGAGCCCAACTTGGAGAGAAGCTATGGACCGAGAAATTCAAGCTATAGAAAGGAATGGTACATGGGAACTAACTGAGTTGCCAAGAGGAGCAAAGAAGATAGGTGTTAAATGGATTTTCAAGACCAAGCTGAACGAGAAGGGAGAGGTGGATAAATGTAAGGCTCGGCTTGTAGCCAAGGGATACACACAGCAAGCCGGTATCGACTACACTGAGGTATTTGCTCTTGTTGCTCGTTGGGACACTATTCGACTAATACTTGCACTTGCAGCTAATCGAAGTTGGAAAGTATATCAACTTGATGTTAAAAGTGCATTTTTGCATGGTGAGATCAGTGAGGAAGTGTTTGTGGACCAGCCACGTGGTTATCAGGTGAAGGGTGAAGAGAGCAAAGTTTACAAATTGAAAAAAGCACTCTACGGGCTTAAACAAGCCCCGCGAGCCTGGTTCAGTAAGATCGAATCCTATTTCATCAAGGAGGGGTTTGAGAGATGCTTGAGTGATCACACACTTTTCACAAAGAAGGGCAAAGATGGAGGTACTCTTATAATTAGCTTGTATGTCGATGACCTTATTTTCACAGGAAACATAAGCTAATGTTTGAGGAGTTCAAGAGTTCAATGAAAGAAGAATTTGATATGTCTGATCTTGGTTGTATGAAGTACTTTCTTGGAGTGGAGGTGGTGCAAAGCTCAGTTGGGATTTTCATAAGTCAAAAGAAGTATGCCAATGAAGTACTATAGAGATTTGGAATGGAGCAAAGTAATTATGTGAAAAATCCCATTGTTCCTGGAAATAGACTTTCTATAGATGAAGGAGGCACAAGGATTAATTCCACTGTCTACAAGCAAATGGTGGGTAGTCTTATGTACTTGACTGCCACCAGACCCGATCTCATGTATGTAGTGAGCTTGTTAGCTCGCTTCATGGAAGCCCCTACTGTGTTGCATCAACAAGCAGTAAAAAAAGTGTTTCGATATTTGAAGGGGACAACTGAGTTGGGGATACTCTACAGAAAATGAGGAGAAAGGAGCTTATTTGCTTATTCAGATAGTGATTATGCTGGTGATCTTGATGGCCGCAAAAGCACTTCGGGGTATGTTTTTAAAATGAGCTCTGGAGCTGTAGCATGGAGTTCCAAGAAGCAACCAGTTGTGTCTCTTTCCACCACCGAAGCAGAGTTCATTGCTGCTGCTGCATGTGCCTGTCAGAGTGTGTGGATGCAGCGAGTGCTTGGGAAGCTTGGACTTAAGCAAAGTAAGTGCACTATATTCTGTGATAATAACTCAGCTATTAAACTCTCGAAGAATCCTGTTATGCATGGTAGAAGTAAGCATATCGATGTTCGATTTCATTTTCTTCGAGACCTGGTTAATAATGGAGTAGTAGAATTGGTGCATTGTGGCTCAAAGGATCAGTTGGCCGACATTTTAACAAAGCCTTTGAAGCTGGATTTATTCTTGAAGATGAGAGAGCAGCTTGGTGTGTGCAGTGCTCAAGTAGTAAACTGACTGTATGTTTACAGTACAGTTTAAGGGAGGATTGTTAGGAAGTTTTGGTTGCAGTGTTGACCAAGTCCTAGGCTCCTATCTATTCTGTTATGTGTTCTTGTTAATAATCTCTGACTTGTAGGGAAAGCTGTTTTTGAATTGTTCTTAGCCACGTTGTTAGATTGTGCAGTACGTGGGTGCACACTTTTGAATCATTACTGTTTTGTTTGGCTATATAATAGCCTCTGTTGAGATTCAATAATACTAAGCTTGAGAGCTACCAAAACTATCTTCTTTTAGTTTCTAACAGAGACAACCACCACATTATATACAAGTCTCATATCCCACAATAATTTTGTATCTTTCTTCTCACATTAGAAAAAACCTCTAATTAACAATTCTATAGTCTTAGCGAGGGGGGCTCAAATTTTTTTTTTTCTTTTTTCTATTTTGGATTTTATAAATTCAAAGGATTGCATAGATGATTTCCTTTTGATAACCAACATAGTGATTTGACTTAAAACTTGGGTTAATTAGATATTAATCCCCCAAACTCTTTTTTTAAAGCCTCCAACACATGAACTTTTTAATTCATAAATTAAGCCCAATTTCAAAAATAATAGCCACTTAGGATTAAAACATACCTAAAATCATTATATAATTACAAAGTCTGCCATTGTCATTAAATTGAATTAAATTCATAAATTTTAGAGATTTAATTAATTGGTATTCGTGATTGAATGCAATAAATCTATTCATAAATAATTCAAATCGACACACACAAAACATTATGCACATACATAAAATCATTGTCGGTACAAAAAATAATATGAAAAAAAAACAGTAGGTGCATAAAATTCACACCAAAAAATCAGTAGATGCACAAAATAAACATAAAAAAACAATAGTGCACAAAATAAACATGAAAAAAATCAGTAGGTGCACAAAATAAACACGGAAAAAAGCTAGTAGCGTACTTTGCACTTTTCTTTATTTGTTCCCAAATGTGCACCCATGGAAACTTGAATCCAGTCTTGTTTCGAAAGCATTCAAGTGTTTGCGTAAACTACAATAATAAAATAATAATAAAAATATATAAATATGCTTGATAAATAAACAAAACAAAAAATAATAATATCATTATATAAATATGCTTGATAATAAACAAAACAAAAAATAATCATACAAATATATAAATATGCTTAAAAAATAAACAAAATAAAAAATAATAATACCAATATATAAATATGCTTCATAAATAAACAAAACAAAAAATAATCATACAAATATATAAATATGCTTGAGAAAAAAAAATACCATTATATAAATATGTTTTATAAATAAACAAAACAAAAAATAATCATACAAATTTATAAATATGCTTGATAAATAAACAAAACAAAAAATAATAATATCATTATATAAATATGCTGGATAACAAACAAACTTACCATATTGGCGTCATTTGCACTGCTTGCGCGCATTCGCTCAGCCTCTAATAGGCAACCATAAAATTTGTTGCAATCACGCGCAATATATTTGAATCATGCTTTAGGCTCCGTTTGGGATTGTTGTGAAGGATGCAAAAACTGCTGTAGATGATAATTCTCAATCACCCACAGCAGTTTTAGTGTTTGGTAAAAAAAATGAAAAAAGTGCTTTGCCCCACAATTCTCAACTCCCCAAAGCAAAAATAGAAAGCAAGTTTGTAGGTGCTTTTGAAAGCTGCAGTGAATCACAGCAACAATAAAAATTTTATTTTACCCATAATACCCTCATTTTAGTAATTATAAATAACCACAGCAGTTTTACATTACAATTTACTAAATACCTTCATACTGTTTTTTGTACTCACAACACTTTTGAAAATATAGTTTACCAAACACTCAACTGCTTTACTTCACAGCTGCTTTACTTCACAGCTGTTTTTTCTCACAGCAATCCCAAACTAAGCCTTAATGCCACCAAAGCACAAATAGTTTCACCCCCCATGTTACGCTTGAAAATTTGATAAATTTGTTTCCAAAGCACGGCGGCTCTTGCCTGGGTACCAAGACAACCGTCGGGAGACCTCTCTAGCTATGTCATCACTAGGACTTCATCTTCAGCTACCCCCAAGCATTTCCTCTTGGAGCCATAACAAGAAAATTGTTTTGTACAAATTTGATAAACAAAGGTTGATATTTGTGATGAAAAACTATAAGTGTTGTATGGTATATATAGACTCATTTGAAAATATAGCTATTGGAGAGTTTGAGGAATTTTTACAAAAATTTCTGAAATTTTTTGGGTGTTTTATTTTTATTTTTAAATGATTTGTTTAAAAAAAAAATCAGCATATGTGCAATTTAATCTGGGCGGTCCACGTGATCGACTGCAAAAAAAAATAATAATAAATAATAATAATAATAAAAAAAATCACAACGGCCATTTAATGGTAGCTGCACATCACCAACGATACTTTAATCTTAGTCGTTGGTGATATGCAGTCATCCCCAGACACGTGGAACAACGAAGCAGTCGACACACCATGGCCCACCTCTGGCGTGCTTGTCAGTCTAGAATGCACCATTCTCTCTCATTTGCAGCATTCGCGTGATTACACTATGTTGGGCCCTCTCCAATTTGGGTCTCACCACAAAATGGGTTACACTGTTACCCACTTTTTTGTTACACTTTGGGTTACATGCTTTTGGATTGTAAAATTTGGCCCGTAGTGGGGAGTTATCATTGTCACACCCCAAACCCCGAGTATGCAACAATGGCACCCACCTTGAATGCCCCAAGGTATTGATACAATTAAATTAAGTATTAATTCCCCAAGATATCCAAGGCGAGTTAAGCCATTTGATTAGGTAGTACGAGTTGGATCAGAGATAATAAATAGTGAAAAACATATGAAGTAAAAATAAAATTTTTTTATAAAACCAATCCACAAGGTTACGATATTACATTGCAACCTTGAAAAATTAAATAAATTCGAAATACATAGCAAGCACAAAATAAAGGTTTCAAAACTTCGCAAACGTAAAGTCAAAGCAAATTGCTTAAAACAATCTTCAAACAATTTGAGGAAAAATCAATAAAACAAACTCGACACGAGAAAAACAATTAAATGAAATCACAATTTAAATCCAGGAAGTTGACGAGTCTCAAGATGTTGCTCTGTACGACCCTCGTCCAAGTTTGTCTATTTACCATGCCTCATACCTATAAAACATTCAATAAACAAGGAACAACAAGACAAATGTAGGAGGTAAACATCTCATACGATCATAGCTTCCCCTCAGGGGACCCTAGCTAATTTGAAAACCCCAAAACTTTTTCAGTATAAATCATAGTGGAAATCACTTTCTTACGGATCTTGAAATCATCAAAATAAATTCTCCAAACCTTTCCCTTTAAATCATTTTCAAAACATTTATGACTCAGCTGTACAACAATATCACAAAACATGCATAAAAATCTATAAATAAAAATAATACAGATGGTCGATACACATTAAGTACGACTATGGTCAGCTATAATCAAAGAGAATAGCATCCATAGTAAGAGTGCCTTGGTAAACAGAAATAGGAACTCGCAATTGAGAAACCGTATTTACTGCCACCTGATCAATTATAGGTACTGATCAATTCTTCTAGAAGGTTTAGGGATTTGAACCCAAGGTCACGTACTACGCTACTCGAACTCTCAGACCAATTATACAAATATAGCATGTTATAATAATTTAAAAACACAAACACACACAAAGTCCATAGTTAGGAATCTAGGATAAATCCCCCTACCTAGAATCCAATGCTCTTCTTGCCCTTGCATCCTCATCCGTTTCAAATCCATCTCCTTTTTGTCTCGTCACAAAGAAATCTTTCGGTAACTAGTGTTCCTAGTGTCCGACAATACGACAACTTAGTTAAAAGTTAAGTTCAGCACAATCTCATTATGACCTATCCTTTTAGGTTACACGTCCCTAAAGACTCTAGTCCTTAGTGGACTAAACTCTACTCTTTAGGGTTTCTAAGTTTCAAGTTAATTTTAAAGTCAAATCACTTGACTAATTACCTTGGTTTAAAACAATTCCACAAATTAATTTATGTTAGAATAAATCAAACTTAAATATTATCCAAGTATTTAATTAATTAGTATTTTTCTAAAATATTCCACTAATTAATCAAGCTTTAATAAATAGCTTAAATCCAAATTAATCTATATTATAGGACTTGTTAAACCTAACAAGTTAATAACCTTTAATTAAATCTCCAAATTAATATTACAACTAATCATGTTTAATTAACCAAATAAATTAAGCAATTAAATCTCCAAAATAAACCTAAACATGCTTAATTAATAAATAAATCATAATTAATTAATCTAAGCATGCAACCTAATATTAAAGTCTAAGAAAAATAAATAAGAAAGAAAATAATAAAAGACTTATCCGATTATAGACCTTCAAAGCTAGACTCCACTCCTAAGAGACTCCTCCAAACTTGGGTCTTCTTCTCCAAGGAAAGACCTCAAAATATTTTACTAAGGGAGGAGCTTCTCAAAAATATGAGCTTGCTTCAGAATATTAATAATCTTTCTAGAGAGAGAAAGAAAAACCAAAGTTAGAGTGATAAGCTCTCAAACTATATTTAGTGGTGTAAGTGAAAATGAGGTACAATGGTCTTTATTTATAGGTACAAGGGAGTGGGAAGAAGTTGTGAGTTTCCAATGTGGGACAAATTGCATTAAAAAATGCACAAACAAGAGGGAATTTCAAATTGGGTTAAAAAGGGGTATCTGTGGGTCAAAAATGGGTATTTTGTGAGACAAAATGGGTGGATTTGGTGGGTCAATGGGTGGGTCAAACCGGATCAACGTGCAGGTCAAAGGGGGTCCATATTGGCTAAGTGGGTTGCTCAAAAATGAAGGGCCAAGATTAAAACATGGTTGAATGAACTCTAATGGTAAAGATTAAAACATGGAGATTGATCCAATACAACCAAGCTTACACTACCCATGTGCTCCTACTTAAATCAGCGCCCAGGCAGCCTTCGCCCAGCCACTCTCTGCCTGCCACGTGGCTGCGTGTCAGTCCACGTTATTTTTTTTCTATTTTCTAATTAATTTTTCCAAACTTCGAAAATTCACCAAAAATAGATCGGAACTCCAAATAATTCTCCGAAAAATTCTACGGACACGTATTGATGAGCACTAAAAATAATCAAATCACTTCCAGAAAAATTATGAAAAATCCTTCTCTCCTAATTTAATTCCGAAAAACAAAAATAAATTAAATAATCACCAAACTCTTGAATTTCTTTTTTCAAGAATTCACTTTTACACAACTAAACTTCAAAACCACAACCAAACGGTCCAAGTTAGTTAGAACAAAGTCAATAAAAACTTTAGTTCATTTAAACAAACCTTAAGAACTAAGTTAAAGACTTAAATAATAAAATTAACATAAGTCGAAAATTCAAGGTGTTACAGTGACTCATTTGGGACCCAAAATGAGTTTTTGGGTTACAAATTTCAGTGCATAGTGAAAAGCCTAAGTGCACAAAATAGGTATCCTAGTTAACCTTATATTATTTTTATTTTGTAAATTTGATATTAATTATGATAATGACATTAGAAAAATAAATTTTCAAAATAAAAAAAAAATCTGAAAAAATATTATTATTAATGGAGATAAATAGCATTAACTACTCCTAATATTATATAAATATGGTCAAGGGTATCTTAGGGAAACAAAAAAAATTTAGTTTTAAATTAAGCTGACTCATCTAACAATAAAAGAAAAGTTGCTTAAGTAGACACTAGTCAAAGAGTTAAACCTTTCAAAAAAAATTATGGTAGGTTACACTTAAGAAAAAATATGTTTTGGGTGGCTTCTCGTAATTTACTAAATTGTTAAAGCAAAGATAATAGGATTTGAAATACATGAATTTGAAATCCAAATCCAAATCCTCAATCAAAGGGCCCTTAAAGTTTAAATAAAACCCAGTCCCGGTCGACCCCTTGGGCCAAAATGATTCTAAGCTCAACTGACCCTGGGCCTTAGCCGGCCCGGCAAATTTTCCAGCTCTAGGTTTTCAGCAGCCATGGAGGTGCTTTCTCCTCCACCTCCAGAACAAACCATAACTCAACTCGTCCTCCTACAAACTCAACGATTCCCACCAATTCCATTAGCCTAACTCACCGCCAAACTCTTCGAACTCCTACATGTCCGATTCAGCTTCTAAAACCCTAGAAGACCAAGCTCCAAAGGAGGCCTCGAGTCCCAATTTGGATGCCAAAACCGTAGAAGAAGAGAAGCCCCAGGAAGATGGAGGCCAATCAGAGAACGTGTCCAAAGCAGAAGGGGAAGAGGAAGAGGAGGAGGAGGAGGAGGGAGAGTGTGGGTTTTGCTTGTTCATGAAAGGGGGTGGGTGCAAAGAGACTTTCGTGGCTTGGGAGCGGTGCGTTGAAGAGTCGGAGAAGAAAAACGAGGACATTGTCGAAAAATGCTTTCAGGTCACTTCGGCTTTGAAGAAGTGTATGGAGGTTCATTCCGATTATTACGAGCCCATTCTGAAGGCTGAGAAGGCGGCTGAGGAGGAGGTTGTTTTGGAAATGGAGAAGGAAAAGGCTTCTGGAAGCTCGGAGCGAAATCCGGCCGAGGAGGTGGTTGTTTTGGAATTGGAGAAGGAAAAGGCTTCTGAAAGCTCGGAGCAAAATGGGGCAGCTTCGGAGAAATCCAAGCAGCACTCGGATGGAAAGCGATATGGGTAGCCGGTTAGGTGTTTCTTGTTTTGTCTCTATCAGCTGGAAATAGCATATGATTTTGTATCTTTTTCACATATAATTGCTAGCATCATTAGCATCATTGAATGAGATTTTGGTAATGGTTTTTGTTGCGGATATGAAACCATGATTAGTGGCAATTTGAGAGACATGAAAATCAAAGTGTTTCAGTTATCACAATAAATTTTGCTTGGTTAAACCAATAACAATCTCTTTTTTTTTTTTTTTTTAATTAGTTGTTTGTTTTTTATCACTAATATTTGCTATGTAGTTACTTGATCATGTATGAATGGTGTCTTATATTTGACTAGTAATTCATGTAGAGATGAAATTGTCTTATTTCTGATTATAGCTGATCCTTCGAGTACAATTGGTTATAAAATGATTCCCCAAGATGTATACGTTTTTGTAGACAAATGCAGGGAGACTGGCTCACACCAATTGAATCTTGATAATTTTACCTACTGTTTTAAAATATATGTTGAGGTGCCTTATGGTGTTATTTTTTCACCATAGCTGAGCACCTAGATATCTTTTAACATTGTGATTAAAATTTTCCCTCCTTATCTTCATGGTGTCACTATTTCAAAGTGGATCCTGAAAATTATGACAATTTTGGTGGGCTTGAACACCTACAGTATTGTTATCTGGTATGTTGTTATAATCTCCATCTACATATTGTTTGAAGTGTGAACCTCTTCTCTTTCTAAGTAGATGCTGGACATTTGGATCAATTGATCTAGATATTTTTTGTTTCTATTGTGGCCATCATTTCCAACGTAAGCTACTGGTGACAATACAATGTCTATCAAATTAAACATTAACATAAATGGTGAAAATGGTGAAAATAAATGTTGAACATAAATGTAATATGTGGGTTACTTTTAAATGGAGCATGAATTGTGAAAATCTAAAATCTAAGAGTGTTAGGGTTGGTAAGACAAAATTTGGCTCTAATGTGATTTATAATTTTATTTAAAAGGCTGATGGGTAAGTGAATTGGATACTGGTGAAAATTGGTTACCAGTCCTACTGCTTGATCTATAATATGTGCTATCTGTTATCTGTAGAATGTTTGATCTGTAATATCTATTTTCTTCTACATCAGATAATGAGACTGTAGAGCTCAATGAGCTCTGCCCATATTTTCCTTTTTCTACATAAGCCATAAACATCTGGTCAGGTGACCAACCTCACATCCTAACATCTGGTCAGATTGGTTACTTGTTTTTTACCGTTCCCATTTCTTCAGTTGTTTCTCATGGGAGTTTGGATATTTGTGTTTGTAGCCTTGTACTGGACTTTGAAAATTTCCTTTTTTTCACTATTCATCGTGATAGTTTCTCCAAAAATTGTGTTAATAATCTAATATCGTACTTATAGGCTTATAGCCAAAAGGATGTCATTTCATGCCTCTATTTAATAAAAACCCTAAGTCCTAAATCCTAAAATGACACCAGAATATGCTATCTTTCATTAAATCCAAGAAATCCTTCACAATTTGATCGTATAAACGCTATATCAATCTTAATGGATTCAAAGCATCAGCCCCTTACCATCATCATTCTTGATCGGAGCCTCGGTCTCAAACCAAATCAGCCTCACGCCTATCCCAAAGTAAGCAAATCCTTCATCTCTCTCATGGTTCATAACATCATCACCCAAGAGAACTCCATTCCCTTCCCTGCATTCTCTCAAATCTTGTATACTTGTATCCCTTCTTCATGAGCTACTGCTCCTTTTGCCGAAGAAGGTCCAAGTCCCATCTCGCTGATCGGCAGGGCTATGCCAGAGATGAGAAAGCAGAGGTTCTCAAATAGGCTTCCTAGGCTATGCCTCGCCTATGCTTCGCTGAGGAACACTTCAACATCGTGGTCAAAGCTTGAGATTCGAGAAGATAAAGATATGGGTTTAGGTGGAAGACATTATAAAGCCAAGGAAAATGCAGTCCCATATATGTGTTAGATTATTGGGTTCCATAAATTGGGTTCAACCCAAGTGGTTCTTTAAAATTCCCCTCTCTTTAATTTGTTAGATTCAAGCCTCAACATCAAGAACATCATTCTATAAGTATGGCCTTGATTCTTTTGGGGTTTTGTTAGGAAATTTTTTGAATTTCTATGTTATCTACAAGTGATTTTCCTTCATATTCAAGTTGTAATTTAGTTCAGTCATTAAAAAATAGTAAAAGAAGGTTTTCTTTTTTCAATTTTTGCCTGAATTTTGGCCATTATCTTAGTTGGGTACCCAAGCTATTATTTGTTCCAATTTCATATTCAAACTTTTATTTTGTCCAAATTTGGTATATAATATACTTTTATCTTATAATACTGACTTACTTTGGTCATTTGCCTTTCACATGTCTTATATCTAGGGTCAAGTTAATCCATTCACAAACCAAGATTGAGTAAAGTGCCCTTGGCTTTGACATCGTCTGTTAGTATGAGGGATGCGGAAGGAGAGTGAAAGAAATAGAGGGGAGGATGGGTTCGGTGGGGGATGTCTGGGTTTTGGTATTTTTTTTCTATTAGTCAGGGGGAAACTTGGGTCAAAAATAATTTATGGGATTTTAAAAGTAGACAAATAGGCCCTCCAATTACCTAACAAAAAAAGTGTTCAGCCTAGTTCCACAATACACCAGACCAAAAAAAAAAAAAAAGTTTCACATGCAATACACCAGACCAGAAAAAACAGCTGAGTGGTGCTACTTCAATTATTCTAAATTGTTGAGTTAATCACCCTATTTCAAAATTTTAATTTTATCCTTAAAACAAAAAATTTCAATTTTGTTTGTCGGGTCATTTGATAGTTATCTATTGAAATATTTGTGGTTATTCGATAGTTCTGCTGAACATTAGTAGATTTTTCGGTGGATAACCACCAAATGAAAATGAAAAAGACATTCGATAGTTATCTGCCGAAATGTTTGTATTTATTCGACACTTATCTGCCGAACATTGGTGAATGTTTTGATAGATAACAACCGAATGGATCTAAGTGACTTTATTTTATTTTTGCAATAAAGGGTAAAATAAGAAAAAAGTTGGGCAAAATATGTTAAGGTGGTTTGCATAACCTCACTCAAAACAGCTCCACAATACACACCTATTATAAACACAAAATAAGAGATGTAACTGGAAGCCTAACTGAACACAAACACAAAGGCCCAAACAAAACATTACACAACCTAATTCAAACAAATAGAGGTCTCAACAAACACAACAAGGGCATCAGACGAGGAAAGACATAAATCAATTAAAGGCTAGATATAGTGTTATCCAAGAAAACAAATAAAGCCTAGAAAGGGGGCTAACATCTCAATGATGAATTGGCTAGATAATCCTTCAGTTTTTCTATGGCATTCTGTTTGGTCTTGAAGAGGACCGTCATGTCTTTCTTCCTCTTTTGGTTGTAGATGTATTGAAAGATAAACACTTTGAATAGTTCGGCGGTTCCTAATCAACCCGGGCTTGATATTATATAATTCAACATAATTTCATATTTTGTTAATAAATAATTTAATTTAAAATTATATTCTAATTATAAATTAATTTACTAATCTAAAAATCTAAATAACCTTTAATTAATTAAAAATTAACGGAATGATTAGTTATAGCCATTCGATTAGTTATGACTATGAATTAAATTATAAATTAATAATACTAAATTTATAAATTTCCCTTTTTTTGTTTTTAGTTATGTTATAGGTTATAGAGGGTCTGCTTAGAGCTGCCATAACCATGTCTGAGATAAACTTGTTAGACTCAAAGGGAACAACTTACACGTCAAGGCCTTATCATCCACCTCCAAGACCATATGCTATTGGAAGTGTTAAAAGTGCTCGATCGAATAAGAGAAGTTCCCTCAAACAGCTTGAATTTCGGTTGTGTGAACTTTACGACTTCTTTGCCTTAAGCACCTCCTCAATGAAAGGGGATCAAAAAATCCCTCATGCGGCCTTTAGTGCGAGCTTGGATGGAGTCTTTGTTTTGAGCCCTTTCGCCATCTTGTGGATCACGTCGATCAGCTCGCTCTCCTTGAGCTTCTTATGATGCTCTAAAAGGCTCGACCGCCATCCTTGTGTTTAAGGTTTCCTCTTCGCTCCACCTCTCCTACAACCTTATTGGATAAGTAGCCCCTCTCAGACTTATCCACTCTCTCTTTCCTCTTTTTCGCCTCCTTCTTGAGTGTGTCTTTTGCCATTCGCTTCTAACTATTTCTTCATATAGGGAGGCGCATCCCCCAATCCCTGCGAGTCTGAGTTCTGGGTAGTAGACCTTGGTTCACCAAGCCCAATTCTCATCATCGTCACAAGCTTTTAGCTTTTAGTTTAGAGATTTACAAACGACACAAACTGTTGAACCCAAAAGTCTTAGCCTATAGATTAGTCTGTTACCTTCAGAAATCGAACTTGGGCCTTGGAAAATGAGAATTCGCCTCCTTGCTAGTTCATGCAAGGCACTTCGACGATGAAGTCGATGTTAATTTGTTATGAATATGTTTGCTTAATGAAAATTGCATACTAGCTTTTAGCTTTTAGTTTAGAGATTCCCACAAACAGCGCCAAATGTTGGACTAAAAAATCTTAGCCTAAAGATTAGTCGATTACCTTCAGAAATCAAACATAGGCCTTGGAGAATGAGAATTTGACTCCTTGATAGTCTATGTAATGCACTAAGACGATGAAGTCGATGTTTGTTCTGAATATGTTTGCTTAATGAAAATTGTGTACTTGCTTGGGTATCTCAAGTCTTGCCTTAGGGCATCTCAGGTCGTTTCTTAGTGCATCTCAAGTCGTTGCTCGAGTCATTTTAAATTTTTATACCCTTGATGCATTTCAAATGGTACTTAGTAACAACGCAAGTTATGTTTTGACACTTCTAAATTCATACTATATAGTTTCTCAAGTCATACCAAAGGGTATAGCTCGAGAATTTGAGAATTTGAGTTCATAGCTCGAGAAATTTTAAAGGTTTATACTCTTGATGCATTTCAAATTGTACCTAGTGACATCCCAAGTCATGTTTGGACACTTCTAAATTCATATTCTAGAGTTTCACAAGTCATGCCTTAGAGTATTTCAAGTTCTTCGTTAGGGCATTCTAAGTTGTTTATTGAGAATTTCAGTTCGTAATTCGAGTCATTTTAAATGTTTATACCCTTGATGCATTTCAAATTGTATCTAATAACATCTCAAGTCATGTTTTCACACTTCTAAAATAAAACCCTAGAGTTTCTCAAGTCGTTCCTTAGGGCATATTAAGTCGATCTTTGAGAATTTCAGTTCGTAAATCGAGTTATTTTAAATGTTTATATCCTTAATGCATTTTAAATTATATCTAGTGATATCTCAAGTTATGTTTTGCTTTTCTAAAGTCATACCCTAGAGTTTGTCAAGTCGTGCCTTAAGGGATCTCAAGTCATTTCTTAGGGCATCCAAATTTGTTCCTTCATAATTTCAGTTCGTAGCTCGAAACATTTTAAATGTTTATACGCATGATGCATTTCAAAACTTACCTAATAACATCCCAAGTCATGTTTTAATACTTCTAAAGTCATACTTTAGAGTTTATCAAGTCATTCCTTAGGAAATCTAAAGTAGTTCCTTAGGGAATCTAAAGTCGTTCCTTAGGGCATTTCAAGTCGTTTCTTGACAATTTATGTTCGTAGCTCGAGGTGCGTATTTTAAATGTTTATAACCTTGATATATTTCAAATTGTACATAGTGACATCTCAAGTTATGTTTTCAAACTTCTAAAGTCATACTCTAGAGTTTCTCAAGTCGTTCCTTAGGGCATTCTAAGTCGTTCATTTAGAATTTCAATTCGTAGCTTGAGTCATTTTAAATGTTTATACTCTTGATGCATTTCAAATTGTATTTAGTGACATCCCAAGACATGTTTTGACTCTTCTAAATTCATACCCAAGAAATTGTCAAGTCGTGCCTTAGAGGATTTTAAGTCGTTATTTAAGAGATCTCAAGTCGTTCCTTAAGGCATTCTAAGTTGTTTTTTAGGGCATTCCAAGTCGTTCCTTCATAATTTCTGTTCGTAAATCGAGGCCCGTATTTGAAATGTTTATCCATTTTCAAATTGTACATAGTAATATCTCAAATCATGTTTTGATATTTCTAAAATCATTTCAAAGAGTTTCTCAAGTCGTGCCTTACAACATATAAAGTCGTTCCTTAAGGCATCCCAAGTTGTTCCTTAAGAATTTTAGTTCTTAGCTCGAGTCACGCATTATAAATGTTTATACCCTTGATGCATTTCAAATTGTACCAAATAAAATCTCAAGTCATGTTTGGACACTTCTAAAGTCATATCCTAGAGTCTCTCAAGTTGTGTTGTAGGGCATCTTAAGTCGTTCTTTAGGGCATTCTAAGTCATTTTTTAAGAATTTCAATTCATAACTTGAGTCATTATAAATATTTATACCCTTAATGCATGCCAAATTGTACCTAATGACATCCCAAAGCATGTTTTGACACTTCTAAAGTCATACCTTAAACTTTCTCAAGTCGTTCATCAGGTCATCTCAAATCTTTTCTTGACAATTTCAGTTCGTAACTTGTGGCGCGCATTTTCAATGTTTATACCATTAATGCATTTCAAGTCGTGTCTTAAGGCATTCCAAGTCATTCCATAAGGCATCCCAAGTCGTTTCTTAAGAATTTTAGTTCGTAACTCGATATGCTCATTGTAAATCTTTATACTGTATATGCATTCAAATGGTACCTAGGAACATCACAAGTCATGTTTTGAAACTTCTAAAGTCATACCTTAGAGTTTCACAAGTCGTGTCTAAGGGCATCTGAAGTCATTCCTTAAGAATTTCAGTTCGTAGATCGAGCCATTTTAAATGTTTATACTCTTGATGCATTTCAAATTGTACAGAGTGACATCCCAAATCATATTTTAACAATTCTAAAGTCATATCCTAGAGTTTCACAAGTCATGCCTTATAGCATCTCAAGTAGTTCCTTAGGGCATCCCAAGTTGTTCCTTAAGAATTTTAATTCGTAACTCGAGTCATTTTAAAATTTTTATACCCTTGATGCATTTCAAATTGTACCAATTAACATCTCAAGTCATGTTTTGACACTTCTAATGTCTTACCCTAGAGTTTCACAAGTCGTATCTTAAGATATCTCAAGTCGTTCTATATGACATCCTAAGTCGTTTCTTAAGAATTTCATTTCGTAAATCGAGTCATTTTAAATATTTATACCCTTGATGTATTTCAAATTGTACAGAGTGACATCTCAAGTCATATTTTAACAATTCTAAAGTCACACCCTAGAGTTTCACAAGTCGTGCCATATAGGTGGTTCCTTAGGACATCTTAAGTCGTTCTTTAAGAATTTCAGTTTGTAACTCAAGTCATTTTAAATGTTTATACCCTTGATGCATTTCAAATTGTACCTTGTGACATCCAAAGTCATGTTTTGACACTTCTAAATTCATAGCCTACAGTTTCTCAAGTGGTGTCTTACGGCATCTCAAGTTATTTCTTAAGGCATCACAAGTCGTTCCTTGAGAATTTATGTTCGTAGATCGAAGCGTGCATTTGAAATGTTTATACCGCTTATGCATTTCAAATTGTATATAGTGACATTTCAAGTCATGTTTTGACATTTCTAAAGTCATACCAAAGAATATCTCAAGTCGTGTTTTAGGGCATATAAAGTCGTTATTTGACCATTTCAGTTCGAAGCTTGTAGCGCGCATTTTCAATGTTTATAGCCTTAATGCATTTCAAATTGTACCTAGTAACATCTCAAGTCTTGTTTTGACACTTCGAAAGTCATACCCTTGAGTTTCTAAATTCATCCCTTAGAGCATCTCAAGTTGTTCCTTAAGGCATCATAAGTCGTTCCTTAAAAATTTCAGTTCGTTGCTCGAGACATTTTATATGTTTATACCCTTGATGCATTTCAAATTGTACCAATTGACATCCCAAGTAATGTTTTAACACTTCTAATTAAAATCATACCATAGAGTTTCTTAAGTTTTGCCTTAGGACATCTCAAGTCAATCTTTAAGAATTTCAATTCGTAGCTCGATATGCTCATTTAAAACGTTTATGCATTCAAATTGTATCTAAGGACATCCAATTCATGTTTTGACGTTTTTAAAGTCATATCCTAGAGTTTCTCAAGACGTGTTTTAGGGCATCTCAAGTCGTTTCATAAGACATCCCAAGTCATTTCTTAAGAATTTCAGTTCGTAACTCGAGTCATTATAACTCGAGTCATTTAAGAATTTCAATTCGTAAGGTATCTCATGTCGTTCTTTAGAGCATTCCAAGTAGTTATGTAAGAATTTCATTTCATAACTTAAGTCATTATAAATGTTTATATCCTTAATGCATTCTAAATTGTACCTAATGACATCTCAAGCCATGTTGTGACACTGCTAAGGCATTTAAGGCATCCTAAGTCGTTTCTTAAAAATTTCAATTCGTTGCTCGAGACATTTTAAATGTTTACAGCCTTGATGCATTTCAAATTGTACCTATTAACATCCCAAGTTATGTTTTAACACTTCTAAAGTCATACCCTACAGTTTCACAAGTCGTATCTTAGGGCATCTCAAGTCGTTCCTTAAGAATTTCAGTTTGTAGATCGAGCCATTTTAAATGTTTATACCCTTGATGTATTTCAAATTATACAGAGTGACATCCCAAGTCATATTTTAATAATTCTAAAATTATATCCTAGAGTTTCATAACTTGTACCTTATAGCATCTCAAGTGCTTACTTAAGGTATCCCAAGTCGTTCATTAAGAATTTCAGTTTGTAGAGCGAGCTATTTTAAATGTTTATACCCTTGATGTATTTCAAATTATACAAAGTAACATCCCAAGTCATATTTTAATAATTCTAAAGTTATATCCTAAAGTTTCATAAATCGTATCTTATAGCATCTCAAGTGGTTCCTTAGGGTATCCCAAGTCGTTCCTTAAGAATTTTAGTTCGTAACTCGAGTCATTTTAAATGTTTATACCCTTGATGCATTTCAAATTGTAACTCGTGACATCCAAAGTCATGTTTTGACGCTTCTAAAGTCATAGCCTACAGTTTCTCAAGTGGTGTCTTACAGCATCTTAAGTCATTTCTTAAGACATTTCTTAAGGTATCACAAGTCGTTCCTTGAGAATTTCAGTTCGTAGATCAAAGCGCGCATTTGAAATATTTATATCGTTTATGCATTTCAAATTGTATATAGTGGCATCTCAAGTCATGTTTTGACACTTTTAAAGTCATACCAATGAGTTTCTCAAGTCGTGCCTTAGGGCCTATAGAGTCGTTCCTTACGTTATGCCAAGTCGTTCCTTAACAATTTCCTTCCGTATCTTGTGGCGTGCATTTTCAAAGTTTATACCCTTAATGCATTTCAAATTATACTTAGTGACATCTCAAGTCATGTTTTGACACTTCGAAAGTTATACCCTTGACTTTCTAAATTCGTGCCTTATAGCATTTCAAGTCGTTGCTTAAGAATTTCAGTTTGTTGTCCGAGGCATTTTAAATGTTTATACCATTGATGCATTTCAAATTGTATCAAATGACATCCCAAGTTATGTTTTAACACTTCTAATTAAAGTCATACCCTAGAGTTTCTCAAATCGTATCTTAGAGCATCTCAAGTCATTGCATAGGGCATCTCAAGACGTTCCTTTAGAATTTCAGTTCGTACCTCCATATGCTCATTTTAAATGTTTATACTCTTTATGCATTCAAATGTAGCTAGGGACATCCAAAGTCTTGTTTTGACACTTCTGCAGTCATACCCTAGAGTTTCTTAAGTCGTGTCTTAAGGCATCTCAAGTCGTTCCATAGGACATCCCAAGTCGTTTCTTATGAATTTCAATTTGTAGATCGAGACAATTTAAATATTTATACCCTTAATGCATTACAAATTGTACAGAGTGACATTCAAAGTCATATTTTAAGAATGATAAAGTCATACCCTAAGTTTCACAAGTGGTTCCTTAGGGCATCCCAAGTCGTTCCTTAAGAATGTCAATTCGTAACTCGAGTCATTTTAAATGTTTATACCCTTAATGCTTTTCAAATTGTATCTCGTGACATCAAAAGTCATGTTTTGACACTTCTAAAGTCATACCCTACAGTTTCTCAAGTTGTGTCTTACGGCATCTCAAGTCATTTCTTAGGGCATCTCAAGTTGTTCCTTGAGAATTTCAGTTCATAAATCGAAGCGCGCATTTGAAATGTTTATACTGTTTATGCATTTCAAATCATACATAGAGACATCTTAAATCATGTTTTTAAACTTTTAAAGTCATACCAAAGAGTTTCTCAAGTCGTGTTTTTGAGTATATAAAGTCGTTTCTTAAGGCATCTTAAGTCGTTTACTGATAATTTCAGTTCTTAGCTCGAGTCGTGCATTATAAATGTTTATACCCTTGATGCATTTCAAATTATACCTAGTGACATCTCAAGTCTTGTTTGGACACTTCTAAAGTCATATCCTAAAGTCTGTCAAGTTGTGTCGTATGGCATCTGAAGTCATTCCTTAGAACATCTCAAGTCATTTCTTAAGAATTTCAGTTCGTAACTCGAGTCATTATAAATGTGTACACCCTTGATGCATTTCAAATTGTACCTAATGACATCCCAAGGCATGTTTTGCCACTTCTAAAATCATACCCTAGAGTTTTTCAAGTCGTTCCTTAGGTCATCCCAATTCGTTTCTTGACAATTTCAATTTGTAGCTTATGGCGTGCATTTTCAATATTTAATACATTTCAAATTGTACCTAGTGACATCCTAAGTGATGTTTTGACACTTCAAAAGTCATACCCTTGAGTTTCTAAATTTGTGTCTTAGAGCATCTCAAGTCGTTCCTTAAGACATCTTAAGTCGTTCCTTCAGACATCTTAAGTCGTTCCTTGAGAATTTCAATTCGTTGCTCGAGACATTTTAAATGTTTATAGCTTTGATGCATTTCAAATTGTGCCAATTGACATCCCAAGTTATGTTTTAACACTTCTAATTAAAGTCATACCCTAGAGTTTTTCAAGTCATGCCTTAGGGCATCTCAAGTCATTCCATAAAGAATCTCAAGTCGTTTCTTAAGAATTTCAGTTCGTGGATGAGCATATTCTTTATGCATTCAAATTGTACCTAGAGACATCCAAATTTATGTGTTGACACTTCTAAAGTGATATCCTAGAGTTTCTCAAGTCGTGTCTTAGGGCATCTTAAGTCGTTTCATAGGACATTTCAAGTTATTTCTTAAAAATTTCAGTTCATAAATCTAGGCATTTTAAATGTTTATACTATTGATGCATTTTAAATTGTACAGAGTGACATCCCAAGTTATATTTTAATAATTCTAAAGTTATACCTTAAAGTTTCACAAGTCGTGCATTAGAACTTCTCAAGTGGCTCTTTAAGGCATCCCAAGTCGTTTATTAAGAATTTCAGTTCGTAACTCGAGTCATTTTAAATATTTATACCCTTGATGCATTTCAAAATTGTACTAAGTAACATCTGAAGTCGTGCATTAGGGCATCCCAAGTTGTTACTTAGGGCATTCTTTAGGGTATTCTAAGTCGTTCCTTGAGAATTTCAGTTCGTAGATTGAGTCATTGTAAATGTTTATATTATTAATGCATTTCAAATTGTATATAGTGACATCATAAGCCATGGTTTGACTTTTCTAAAGTCATACCCTATAGTTTGTCAAGTCGTGCCATAGGAGATCTCAAGTCGTTTCTTAGGACATCCCAACTCATTCCTTCATAATTTCAGTTCGTAGGTCATGACATTTTAAATATTTATACACTTGATGCATTTTAAATTGTACCTAGTGACATCTCAAGTCCTGTTTGAACACTTCTAAATTCATACTCTAGAGTTTCTCAAATCCGCCTTACGGTATCTCAAGTTGTTCTTTGTGGCATCCTAAGTCGTTCCTTGAGAATTTCAGTTTGTAGCTCCAGGCATTTTAAATTTTTATACGCTTGAAGAATTTCAAATTGTATCTAGTGACATCCTAAGTCATGTTTTGACACTTTTAAAATATACCTAGAGATTTTCAAGTCGTGCCTTAAAGCATCTTAAGTCGTTCTTTAGGACATCTCAAATCGTTTTTTGATAATTTATGTTCGTAGCTTGAGACATTTTGAATTTTTATTCCCTCGATGCATTTCAAAATTGTACCTAGTGGCATCCGAAGTCATGTTTTGACACTTCCAAAGTCATACCCTAGAGTTTCTGAAGTTATACCTTAGGGCATCCCAAGTTGTGCCTTAGTGCATCACAAGTCGTTGCTTGAGAATTTCTGTTTATACCTCGAGGTGTGCATTTTAAATGTTTATACCCTTAATGCATTTCAAATTGTACCTAATGACATCTCAGGTCATGTTTTGACACTTCTAGAGTCATACAATAAAGTTTCTCAAGTTGTGAGTATCTCAAGTCATTACTTAGGCCATCTCAAGTCGTTCCTTGATAATTTCAGTTCGTAGCTCGAGTTGCGCATTTTAAATATTTATACCCTTGATGCATTTCAAATTGTATCTAATGACATCTCAAGTCATGTTTTAACACTTTTAGAGACGTACCCTAGAGTTGTTCAAGTCGTGCGATAGAGCATCTCAAATTGTTCCTTGAGAATTTCAATTCATAACTCGAGAAATTTTAAATGTTTATATCCTTGATGCATTTCAAATTATACCTAGTGACATCGCAAGTCATGTTTTGATACTTTTAAAATCATACTCTAGAGTTTTTAAAGTTGTTCCTTAAAGCATCTCAAGTCGTTCCTTAGGGCATCTCAAGTCGTTCCTTGATAATTTTAATTTATAACTCAAGGTATTTTAAATGTTTATACCCTTAATGACAGGACCGCCCCGGGATTCCACCCTGAAAACCCGGAGAGGTCCTGCGGGAATCCAAAATCAAGGAAAATCCTACCGAAAATTCGGCAGAACCTCCCCTGAAAGTGGACTAACCCAGAAATTTCTAAACCTGTTAAAAACACTTCTAAATCTTTCAGCCACCTCTACCACAAGCATATAAGGGTCTTAGACCCATTTTAAACCTTAGGAGTTGTTATCAGAGCCACTAATCCTATTACAGCAATTATTACATTTATGGACAGGAACTTCTAAAATGGGAGTGAATCCCTACAAGATTCGGGGGTAGAAAATGGATGTGCTTTGCCTCGACGCGAATGGCACGACCTCCACCAATGCTACTACCTGGGGGACAATTTAAGACAAAACAAGAAAACGGTGAGATAGGCTCAGTGAGTGGACACTTAAATGGAAATGAAATCAAGTCTAAATATTTTTAACTCTAAAACCTCACGTCGCTCTTTGAACACCCCCAGTTTTAAAACGTTTTCAGAAACACGTTTAAATTTGTTTTCATAATTTAATAAACCAAACAAAAACATAAACCATTTATCAAATAAAATTCAAACATTAAAAGTTCTGAGTAATTTATAAATTTAAAATAAAATATCGAAATAAAACTGTATAATACATTTGTAATAAAATAATTTAACCTGAAAACTTCTTTCACAAACCACTCTCAACATACTGAAAAATTTATAAAACTGTTCAACTGAAACCGTCATACTTAAAAACCTTTTTCGCTGCCATAAACTCATCACTCAAAATACTTAACAGTTGAAAACACACACCAGTCAGTTACCCGGAGAATCTGTCATACATGCGCAGAGCCGAGAATCTGTCATGCACATGCAGAGCCTAAAAATCTGTCGTACGTGCACGCAGAGCGGCCCCCAAAGGGCGAAACATCCCGACACACGGCCCAAAGCCTATATGTGCATCGTGATGGGTCCCAAAGACCTATT
>QANW01004475.1:1093429-1111557 GCA_003254865.1 Dryas drummondii | reverse complement strand
CTGGGTTTTCTGTGCGCACGGGCTGGGCTAGCTGGAGGCGGAGCTGGCGAGCTGGCGGGCGTCGGGGAGCCACGCCGGTGACCTCAGGTGATCGAAAGGCCGGCGACCTACTGGCGGTGGCAGACCGGCTTCTCTGGCCTTGTTCGCTCGCGTGTGTGGGATGGGCTGCAAGGGGGGTGACTGGAATGTAGTGGTGGTTGGCGGGGTGGGGTCACGCCGGTGATGTTGGGTCCGCTGGTGGTGGTCGACGGCGAGCTGGGTGGTGGTGGTCGTCGATCGGTGCAGAGGTGTTTGCGAGGAAGTAGAGAACCGGGGGGAAAGAGAGTGCGGGGAGAGAGAATAAATAGAGTGAGAGAGAGAGAGAGAGTTGTAGAATATTCTAGAGAGAGAGAGAGAGAGAGATCCTCTTAAAAGTCTGATTTTTAAACCAATTTGTCTATTTACGAAATTGCCCCTCACTTCAAACGTCCATATCCCTCAAACCGTAACTCCGATTGACGCGTGCCGCGTGTCTACGAACTCGTGGACTCGAGACCTATCTAACGGACCCGAAGTCAAAATCGAAATCTCATTTGTTTTAAAAGTCTACTTTGGGTCAAGCTTAAATTAAAACAAATAAATAAATAATTAAATCAAAACCCTTTTTATTTTTCAAATAAATCTCAAAATCTTTAAAATATAATCCAACATCTTTTATAGACCTCTTAAAAACATAGTTAAATAAAAATTTAAATTTCTAGTGAAAATTTGGGTCGGGTCGTTACACAATCATAGCCTGAGGGGTCTTATAAATGAACAGAGATGAATCTGCACGGCTTTGCATGAAACTAAACTGAATTAGAAAAGAGCTAAACCGCGTAAACCAAGAACAAGGCGCTTGTACAAGGCCTTGTGGAGCCGACACACATGGTGAGGAAGAGCATTATCAACGAAACCTGAAGGTTGGACCATATAAACATGCTCATTTAAAATGCCATGCAAGAAAGAATTTTGAACATCTAACTGACGAAGAGACCAACCATGGTGAGAAGTAAGGGCAAGAATAGTGCGTATGGTGGCAGGTTTGACAACCAGACTAAATGTCTCATCAAAATCAATGCAGGGTTATTGATGAAAACCCTTAGCCACCAAGTGAGCCTTATACCTTTCAATATAGCCGTCCGATTTTCGTTTAATGCGAAACACCTATTTGCAGCCAACCAGTTGTTGAAAAGAGGGATAAGGCATAAGAGACCATGTGTGATTCTTAAGGAGGGCATTGACCTCATCGACCATAGCTTGGCGCTAGTGAGGATGATGCACAACCTTGGAGTAACATGTGGGCTCAGTAGCAGGAGCACGTAAAAGAGTCGAGAAAGCAACCGGGATTGGATACTTGATAGTACCATCTGTTCGTACAAGAGGTTTGGAGATACCAAATTGGGAGTGAGTTGTCATAGAATGGCCAAGAGGAGGAGAAGATGTCGTAGCAACCAGAACCGGTGGAATAAAATTAGGAGCAGTTGGTAGTGGAGATAGTGGATTAGCCGGGAGATCAGGTGAAGGCGACGGAGAAGGAGAGGGCAGAGCATCCTCAGTGATGGGCTCAGGTGGAGGAGGAATAACCGAGTGAATTAAAAGTGGAACCCGTGCAACAAAATAGGAAGAAGTAGCAGCACCCTGTGCGAACGAATAGGCTTGTTCATTGAAGATGACATGACAAGAGATATAAACCCTTCTGGTTAACGGATCCATGCATCGATAGCCCTTATGCAGCAAGCTGTAATCAATAAAAATACATTCTATAGAATGAGAAATTAGCTTATTCTTAACATAAGATTCAAGATACATATAGCATGCACACCCAAAACTCCTAAGATGACTATACAAAGGAGGAGTGTTGTGAAGACGTGTGTGAAAAGTACGTGGACCATTGTAAGACTGGAGTAGGAAGAAGATTAATAAGATGAACAGTAGTTTGGGCAGCCTCGGCTCAAAGGGAAAAAGGAGTAAGGTTCAAATCATGTCTGCAATATGACAGTGCTTGCGTTCTGCGAGCCCGTTTTGCTGGGGTGTATGTAGGCATGAGAAGCGTTGTTGAATTCCTAAAAACTGGCAAAAAGATGCAAAGTGGTGATTAACATATTTAATGCCACCATCACTTTGCAAAAAATGAATGGTTTTACTAAAAATATTTTGGATCATGCGAACAAATATTTTAAAGTGATGAAGAACCTCAGACTTAGCTTTCAGAGGATATAACATACTAAGTATAATGTGTGAGTTCATCTGTAAATAAAACATAGTACTTCAAACTAGAAAAAGAAGGAACAGTAGTCATCCACACATCATAATGTACAATATGAAAAGGCTCGTTGGAATGAAAATTAACTTTATTAAATGGCAAACGAGTCGATTTTCCTAGGGCGCATCCCTTATAAAAGGAATGCTTATGCTTAAAAGAAGAACCTAAAACATGAAAAACTAAATTAGACAAAATTTGAGAAGACAAATGACCGAGCCTATGATTCCAAAGATCACTAGATGTTGCTGCCACAGCCGTAGGAGATGGTAGATGAATAGAGTATAAACCATCCTTACATGGCCCCTGAAAAGAAGAGCACTAGAGGTGATATCAGTGATTCGAAAACCAAGAGGATCAAAGATAAATTGGACATTATTATCACTGGTGAATTTGGCAATGGATAAAAATTGGTATGTAGAGAAGGAACATGAAAAGTATGGTTAAGATGAAAGAGCTAGATGAGAGTTAAGAGTGATGGGTACTGTACCAGTGTGACCTATGTTAAGAGTTCCACCAGTTCCCAGTTGTACAGAAGTATTACCATTGTAAGGATAAGCTTGTTGAAAGGAAGAAGGTGTGCCAGTCATGTGGTGAGTAGCGCTTGAATCTGTAATCTAAGTAGTTTGGACTGGGTACTGTGCCAATTGAAGACCCGCAAACAGCTGAGAGAAAGAGTACCTGTGAAGATTAGCAGCGGCACCATAGGTAGTAGTGGAGTAGGTTGAACACCAGTTGGTTAGAGGTGAACCAAGAACCCTTTGATCAGTATGAGCTTGATACATCGGCTACTTGGCAGGGTATGGAGAATTAAAAGGGACGAAGGGTGGTGGCGGGTAATAAGGAGCAGTAGAGAACCCTGTTGTTGGGAAGAAGACTGCCAGCCGCCACGGTGACCACCACCACGGCCACAACCACCATAGCCTCCACCACGACCTCTACCATTCGAGTTTAGTTGCTGATAGCCCGAAAAATTAGCCAGCAGAGAAGGCACATTGGATGGAGTAGCATATGAAGCGATGGTTGTGAAGAGAGTCGTCTGATTAGAACCTACATCAAAGGAAGGGCGAAGAAGATAGGCGTCATAAGAGAGAAGACGAGATCGAAGATATATCCATAAAGGAAGGTAGTGGCAGAGAGTTTAAAAGTGCACTGATCAACATGTGATATTTAGACCCCAAGTCACGAAGAACAACCGAAACTAAATCAACGTCCTAGACGGGATTGTTGATGGAGGCAAGAGAATCGGATAGGTGTTTGGCTTCTTGCAAGTAATCAGAAATCGATTTGGACCCCTTTTGAATAGCCATGAGTTGAAAGCGAATATTGGCAGCATTGGCTACGAAGCGTTAAGCAAAGTGCTAGCAAAGACAATCCTACACATCACGAGAATTATTGTGTCCACAATTAGAGCAAGAATGCTCTCGAAGAGTGTAGAGGTGATGTAACTCAGAAAAAGCTGATCATGTTGGTACCATTCAACGAAAGCAGGATTTGGAGTTGGTGGAGTACCGGCAGTGGTGCCCTCGACAAGGGGAAAAAATTCAAAAGGTTGAGAGAAGAAGCCATCTACGTACTTCCAGAGATCATGGCTAACCAAAAAAAGTCGCATAAGGTTGACCCAAGGAAGATAGTTGATGTTAGTAAGATGGTAGAAGTGGGCAACATTCAGGCCTGGGAGAAAGTGAAGAAAAGTTGGGGCGGCGACAGACATGATGAAGAAGAAGATGAGACATCGGAACTGGGAAGAAGTAGGGTTCGGGTGGGGGGTAAAAAACTTAACCTACTCTGATACCATGCGAGTTTAGGTATAATTTGATGATCTTTTCATTAACAATAATCATGTTTATACAAGTACACAGAAGGCCCATAGACTTAGGGCACAAGTAATATAAGAGAATAAGGCCATATATAATAGCTTACTAACACAATGCATATATAACTGTTAAGAAATTCAAATAAACAATTCTCATAAGGAATTCCAACCCCTTCGGTCTACTATATTAATGTATATTACCATTGCATCAGCAAGTGCCTCAATAATTGACTTTCCTTTTTTTTTTTTTTTAATATCCATGAAGCCACACATCAACTCTAGACATTGATATGTTCTCTTATCTCTAAAGAAACATAGAAATAATTAGTGGATAACTCATTAACTTCAATTTTATAAGAACTAAAGATTGATAGACAATACAAGTTTTACCATTTCATCTTCTAAACAAGCAAAGCCATTATGACCCGTGGTGTGAATGAGAGTTTGCTTTGCCTTCATATCTTGAAACTTTCTACCCTTTTCCTAAAAACAAATTGTAAACATGTAATTAATAAGGTATCAATCTCTGTTTTACCTAATGAAAAACATAAGCATTTGCACTATTATAGAAAAAAATGCTAACATTGAACTTATCAAACAGTCTGTCTTTGACAAACTTCTTCCGGTGCTTTTCTATAGTGCTTTCGGGTTTCAAGTTCATGAATGCACCAATATGTCTGGCAACATCCTCACTTTCACCTTTCAAGATACACCCATGTCTTGTCCATTATACACCCCTCACGTGTGAACATACATCCTGATTTGAATAATATGTTGGATCATATAATATGTTGAATAATATGTTAGCTTAACATAGATATCCATATACTAATGAATAAAAAGATGGGAGACTATGCAATTTTTGCTTTCTAACTATTGGGTTGCTAACATACTTTTTTTGGCTTTCAAGTCACAAGTCACAACACTTAGTTTTGCAGACGTATACAATCTTTAATATGTTAAGATGTATAATATATTAACAAAACACTTTATATAATTTAGAAATCAATATTGTACCCTGAAACCAAGGTATTAAATTTCGTTTTTTTAGGGATCCGAAATCAAAACACATGTTTGATAATTTTTCGTGAAGATTTCGCCAAAATTTTTGAAATTTTACCGAAATTTTCCTATTTTCCTATTTTCTCCAACTTCATAAATTCACCAAAAATAACTCGAGACTCCAAATAATTCACCAAAAAATTTTACGGACTCGTATTGATGAGTACTAATTTCCTATGACCTCCAAAATAGTCAAATTGCTTAAAAAAATAATGAAAAATCATACTCTCATAATTTAATTCAAAAAAAATCGCCAAATTCTTGAATTTTTATTTTCTAAAATTCATTTCCACACAGCTAAGCTCTAAAACCACAACCAAAGATCTAAGTTAGTTAAAATAAACTAAGTCTTTTAAACAAACCATAAAAAAAGTTTGAAAAATTTAAGTAACAAAATTACTATAAGCCAAAATTTGAGTTGCTACACTCAGTGAAGAGAAAGCTTGGCTGGATGAGAGGCACGAGAAAAAAGGATGGAAAGAAAAAAAAAGACTGAAGAGAGAGGCAAGGGGAAAAAAAAGTAAAGAAAGAAAATAAATTTAAAAAAAAAAAGGAGGGGGGGTTTGGTGCCTTTGGGCAATTGGAAAGAAAAAAAATGTTTGAGATTTCGTTTAGTTATTTTAAACCTTAAACTTTAATACATTTCTATATAAAAAAATAATTAAAAGTATCCTAAAGGGCCTAAAACCTAATATCCTAAAGAATATAGAATATATAGGGTTTAATGTATAAATTATAGAATATAAAAAGTATTAGGGTTTAAATTTTAGTGTATAATTAAATTATACAATATAAAGAATATACTAATTTTATTTATAGAAAATTATGATTAAATACCAAATCATAATAAGTTTTTGGTATAACATGAAGACCATATAATATTTTAATTGAACTACCAAATTTAAATGTAGTTTTAGATTAGGTCACAAACATGTTGACCCATTTGATTTGAGCATTTTTCATATGACATTTTTGTCTTTTAACCCACATATGATGGGTGTTAGTTAAAATTTATAAGGTTTTGACAAAATTGCCCTTGAGGCTTTTATATTATCTTAAAAATTTGCTAATGTAAACTCAACTTCATATTTAGTTGTGACTATACGACACTCATAACTTCAAATTTAGTTGTGACTGAATGACAATCACATCTAAATTGTGAGACAGTTAAGTTGTGACCTAATTGAATATTTGTTTAGAAAAATTATACTACAATATTGTATAAATAGAAGTCAAAACAATACTTTTACTCAAAATAATACATAGTATAGTGGTTTGAGTTGTCTCTTTCAATTTACCAAGACAGTTACAGTTAAGTTGTGACTGAATTGATTTTATTTTATTTTAATATAATATAGTATAAATTAATGTAATATTTGTGATGTAATATTTTTTTTATTTTTTTTATTATAGTGGCATGTGATGTAATATATGTAAATTATAATACCTTTTACTTTATTATTTTATTTGACTTTTCAACTATTACCTAATCTAAAATACTATTTAATTTTGGTACATAAACAAAAACGTTATTAAAATTTAGTAGTTAAAATCAATGAACCTTTTTATTAAACAGTATTTGCTACAGTGCGCATTATATTTACCTTATATCACATGAAACCTACTATATAATTTGATTTTTTCAATGTTTTTTTATCAATTTAGTAGATAATATGTTAAATAAATATATAGTAAAGTTTCATTAAAAATTTATGTATTTTGATAGCAATTTTCATCGTTTCCGTCTAATTTTTGTCGAAATTTAAAAATCTTCAAAATTTTCATCGAAATCCAAAATTTAATTAGAAAATTACGATTAAATATCAAATCCCAATAATTTTTTGGTATAGCATAAAGACTATATAATATTTCAATTGAACTGCCAAATTTAAATGTAGTTTTTTAGATTATGTCACAAATATATTGGCCTCTTTGATTTGAGCATTTTCAATTTGACATTTTTGTCCTTTGGCCCACATATGATGGGTGTCAGTTAAAATTTATAAAGTTTTGATAAAATTGTCGTTGAGGCTTTTATATTATCTAGAAAATTTGCTAATATAGTCTCAACTTCATATTTAGTTGTGACTGTACGACACTCACAACTTCAAATTTAGTAATGATTGAACAACAGTCACATCTAAGTTGTGAAACAGTCACAATTAAGTTGTGACTTAATTAAATTTTTTTTAGAGAAATTATACTACAATGTAGTATAAATAGAGGTCAAAACAATACTTTTACTCAAAATAATATATAGTATAGTGGTGTGAGTTGTCTCTTTTAATTTACCAAGACAGTCACAGTTAAGTTCTGACTGGATTGATTTTTTTTTTATAAATATAATATAGTATAAATTAATGTAATATTTATACATTAATTTATGTGATGCAGAAAAGTACAAATCTATGTGATGCAGAAAAGTACAAATCCAATATTCACACATATTTATACTAAAAAGAAAAGAGTGTACAAGGGAATGCTTGGTAAGCCTCCTTATAAACATAGATAAAACAGGCACAAAACAAAAAATTTTGTTATTTTACTTGGTGCCTATATCTGGAATACGACTTTACAATCTATGAACTATCAGGTTTGTCGGCGTAAAATTTTAACTGTGGGTAAGGAGTATCAAATGACAAGGGGCTATACATCAGTAGGACAAATGGCTCCATTCTATGTCATTCCATGTGGACATGCCTTCCATGCTCAATGCTTGATTGCCCATGTTACCCGTAGTACAAATGAAGCTCAAGTAAGTTTAAGTCTTATATTATGTATATATCTATTATCATTGGTTGGATAAAGTGGAAAGTAGCTTAAGTATCACTCTTCTGTTCTGTCTCTCATTAATCATGTCAAAATATTGTTGCTCATTAGCTTCTAATAAAAATGAATTTTGACCAAGCTAGCTTTGAAATGTGGCCAAGTACATTTGAAGTAAGATTTTTCTGGCCTAAACTAACTCATTTATTTCTATTTATTTTCCCTATTTTGTTCAAATGAATATTGCAGGCAGAGTATATTCTGGATCTGCATAAGCAGCTTACTCTACTTGATGGGGAATCTAGGAAGGATTCAAATGGTAGCCTAACTGAGGAAACCATAGCAAGCATGGCCCCTGTAGATAAGGTTATTTGCTCTATGAATAACAGACATTGTGATACAAATCATACAAGATTTACAAAGGTCTATCAAAAGTCACTATATGATTAGTAATAAAAGTGCATGAGATAGATTAATGATAGCACTCTAATAACAAGAAAATTGCTATAACCCACAAATAGAAAGAAACACCCAAGGATACACATATGACCTTGGGTACTCCTTTTATGTTTCATGACAAAGTTGCAATCTCAAGACAATTGCTATAAATCCACGAACAAAGAGAAATATCAATAAGATTACATATTGCAAAGTTCATCATAGAACTTCAACCCCTTTTTATTTAGGGCTAATTACAAATAAATTAATAAAATTTTCATAATTATATTTTAATCAATACACTTTTCATAATTTCATTTGAGTCACTATTTACCAAAATGAAAAATAAATAAATTACAATAGATTAATAAACATACATTACTATTTAAATTTAGATTTGTATTAAGTTTGTTTTTTATTGTTATGCAGCAAAACGGCTTAGGATTTAGGTATCGGGTTTTGGGCAGAAGCCATAAGCTTCAAAACCCTAATTCTAAATCATAAATCTTATTTTTAAACCCTAAACTCATTTATATACTCTGTGTGCCATTTCTAAACCCTAAACTAAATTAAGAGTAATGTAATAATTTTACGCCCATAAGTAATGAAAAAAGGGGATGGGCAAATAAGTATTTTTCAATGCACTAAAGTACATTACATCATTAAGTGGATTGAGTTTTGTGACTAAAATGAGATATAATTTCAAAACTCATTAATCTTTATCGGAAAAGAAACTTTACATTGACTATTATATAATATTGAAATGTTTTATTGATTTACATATAATGTGCTATTTTATTTATCAAAATTAGCAAAGATTTTACCCCTTTTTTCCAACAATAATATTTTTTTAAATTTTTTTTTAAGAATAGTAAAAAATGAGGGTACCTAAGGCTTGCACACCAAATCAAAAGCCTTACACATCCTTGAATATCTTTAAAACTCAAGTATAATACAAAAAGTCATATGAATTTCAGGTTCCCATAGATTTGTCCTCACCATATATATTTCCAATTAATTTTTGTAGGTTCCATTATATAGAGGCATACAAATAGAGTGTGTGAGGGATTCATTAACGAAAAAACACTTATAAAGAAAATTGGTTGTAAAGGAAGAGGGAGCAACAGAATGAACAACAAAAAAATTTACTATCATGAACAAAGATACCCACACCCAAAAAAATTATTACAATGAACGATGATACCCACATCCAAGTTCCAAAATTTACTATCATGAACAAAGATACACACACCCAAAAAAATTATTACAATGAACGATGATACCCACATCCAAGTTCCCTTGAGGCTTGAACCATATATGGTACCCAGAACTCAAGCCCTATTGTCCAAAACTCTAACTAGTGGACAAGCTAGTGTGAGCTATATATTGAGAGTAATGTGAAGTAATGTCACACATCGGAAAACTAGAGCTTAGCATATATGCTTATAAGTCTTGGGCCTCTCCACCCATTGCCAACTAGTTTTGGGTTGGATGCTCTAATTCTATCATGGTATCAGAGCTTGGTTATTTGCGCGTAAGGCCCAACGGTGACACATGCTCCCACGTCACCCAATCCAATTTGTTTATGTGTAAGGCTCAAAATATTGCCACACGTGCGGGGGCGTGTTGAGAGTAATGTGGAACAATGTCCCACATCGGAAACTAGAGCTTAGCATATGTGCTTATAAGTTTTGGGTCTTTCCACCCATTGCTAATTGGTTTTGGATTGGATACTCTAATTCTATCACTATACAGCCTATACCCAAACAAATGGACTAGTGTGAGCTAGCTATACCTAAACACATAAACAAAATATGAAAAGTAAGAATAGGAAGAGAAACGTACCATATTTTTCACTTCTTAACACAACTACTATCATACAAAGATCACTGGTAAGAGAAGAAAGCACCACTGGATTTTGGGTATTTTTGAAGAACCTCATACCTCTGAGGTTTAGAGTTGAATTTCAAATCACTTTTGTACAATCATGATTTGAGAGCTGATAGGGTTATCTAACTTCTGCACAGGAAGAATGAATTTGGTAGAAACTTAACATAGTTATCCATCTGTTTTTTAATTGAATGTTATGAATATTTATAATTAACAGCATTTACATATTAATTAAATGTTGCAAATATAATGTTGCAAAAAGTGACTTTTCTTGTAGTGATGGTAATCATATCCACTGTTTTCAATTTACATATATGTAATGTTGACATATCCATTAACTTAATTAAAAGCCCACAAACCACTGTTAACCCCCCCAAAAAACAAAGGTCCTGCGAGTTAGACTGTTCATCTTCTCTTTACAGTTCGCACTGTTTCCCCAATCTGACTGCTCTCAATCCGAACAAAGCTAAAATCCACTTCCTTTATTGCAGTCTTTATGAATTTTGTTCAAATCTAAGTAAGAAAAGTACAATTAATTATTTATGTTAATCTACATGCTTGAAACTGAGAAATTTATTGAATTAATTATTTTATGTGATCATAAATTTCATGAGAATCCACAAATTAATTAATAGATTTTAGGGAGAGAGAGATGAGGCGTAAGAAGTTGTATGTGGCGCTTGCAACATAATCGGGCTGGGAGTACGAAGGCATAATGCAAGGGGTACATTGTTTGGTTGCTCCATTAACGGCATGTAAGATTAAGTTGGACATTCCTTGTTCATTTAGGAATCAGCAAATCACCAAGGCTTCTTAATGTACAAGCAAGTCGACTGTTATCAGAAAACCTTTTCATTATAGGACTAGGATACTTATACACTTGAAGGACTTATACAATTATACAAGACAAAGGAATTAAGTAATTGATGCATATAGAGTTTCATGAGGATTGTAAATCCGAGAATCCTTTCATGGGAGGGACTTGGTTTTCAGGGGACTCTATATAAGCATGGTCCCTGATCACACAGCAAGTAAGTAGTCTATGCATTCTGCCCCATAGCGTGAGAGACTCGAGCTGTGCTGATTGGAAGGCTGTTGCTGCTCACTTGTGTGCTTTAATCCATGTGCATAATGGCTTCACCAGGTCAGTGTAGTTGTTTTCTGGTATTGGCACTGGAATGACAATTGATCAATATGATAAGGCTTGTGTTTTGTGTATTGTGTGGATGTAATTATACTTACACGGCACCCCAAGGCCCCATTAAATGAAATTACAGTAGCTAGGGCCTACACATGTACATATTGAATTGAACCTATAGCTATTCCCAGATCACCAGCTTTCAACTCAATTGGGCTTGGATGTTGGAATTGGGAATTGGCATGCAACCCAACACTGATCAACTTCAAAGTTGACCCTGATCTATATATCATTTTTTTATTTTCATTTTGTTTGACTACCATCTATCACATTTAATTATTTATTGCAACAATGAAAAGAATTAATTGAAAAGGTTCAGATAATGGAAAAGAAGCTAGGCACAGTCAAAACCCAAATCCAATGCAAAAGCAGAGAACAACAGGGCCTTCATGTGTGATCAGAGTCTCAGAGAGCGTGTTTGAGTTGGAGGGGGAGGACAGTTGGACAAATAAATAAGCTGCTGCAATGGCAGATGAGCCTCATTAATTTACTAGCTCCTTCTAAGCGTGTGACAGTTGGGCCTTTCTACCCCATTTACCTCTTCTTAATTTCCACTATATATACCACACTCTTCATTGCACTAGCTTGTGCACATTTTCAAGTGCTAGCTAGCTTCCATTGTTTCTTTGGCTTTTTAAAAATGAGGGTCAAAATTTCAGCTAGTTGTGTGATTCTTCAGCTGGTTGCTGTTTTATGTGTTTTGCTTGTGAGTGGTTTGGTGGTTGTGGCTGATGATGATGATAAGGCGGTTAAGGATGATAAGCACTTGCTTTTTCATCGCCCACTGCCTTTCTATAAGAAAGGAGGTCTAGGTGGTGGTGGTGGTCTAGGGCATGGGATTTATAAGAAGGGCTTTAGGCATGGGAGGTTTGGGAGAGGTGGACTTGGTGGAGGCATTGGTGGTGGGGGTGGTCTAGGTGGTGGTGGTGGGCTTGGAGGTGGTGGTGGACTTGGTGGTGGTGCAGGAGGTGGCGGTGGGCTTGGCGGTGGTGGTGGTCTAGGTGGGGGTGCTGGAGGTGGGTTAGGAGGAGGTGGTGGGCTAGGTGGAGGTGCAGGAGGTGGTGGTGGACTTGGTGGAGGTGCTGGAGGTGGTTTGGGTGGAGGAGCTGGTGGTGGTTTAGGCGGAGGAGCTGGTGGTGGTGGGGGTCTAGGCGGCGGAGGTGGACTTGGTGGTGGCCATGGTGGTGGAGCAGGTGGTGGGTTTGGTGCTGGTGGTGGAGCTGGCGGTGGTGCTGGTGGAGGTGGGGGGCTTGGTGGTGGAGGTGGAGTGGGTGGTGGTGCAGGTGGAGGCTTTGGTGGTGGGGCTGGCGGTGGTGCTGGTGGTGGTGGAGGTCTTGGAGGTGGGGCGGGCGGTGGTGCTGGCGGTGGAGGTGGGTTTGGGGGTGGAGGTGGTGTTGGTGGGGGAGCTGGTAGGGGGTTTGGAGCCGGTGGAGGGTTTGGCAAAGGTGGAGGTGTTGGCGGTGGAGTGGGCGGCGGTGGAGGTGGCGGGTTTGGTGGCGGTGGTGGTTTTGGTGTTGGTGGTGGGGCTGGCTTTGGCGGTGGAGCTGGATTCGGAGCTGGCGGTGGCCACTAAAGTGCTAGCTGCTGAAACTATAGAATTGATGTAATGTGTTTGTTAAAGGAGGGTCTTTAATTTGCATTTTGCAGTTTCATTCTTTCCTCTTATCCTTTAATTTCTTAGTACTTCTGAAAAGCAATGCCGATCACTAGCTTGAATGTGGTTTATAGTAGGGAATTAATGTATGCAATATAGCTTCTTCATGGAAGATATGAAAACTTCTTCATGCAATTAAGGGAAGCATTATATTAAATTAATGTTAGTTAACTTATAAATATATATTTCTAGCTAGCTTCATTACCATAATAAAATTCATTTTGAGTCTGGATGAAGTACCCATTTAGTCATTTACATGGTGTGTATCAGTGTATGTTCGTCGTGTATATCCAACAACACAATGGCAATGTTTTAATATTAGATGGTGATGGCATACAAAATTATTAACTATTGGCATTGATTTTATCCAACCGCCCTACCTTCCAACTTCCAAGTTTTATTGTTTGCTTTAACAGTTTCACCAAAGAGGCAAAATAATTGAAGGAATAAAAGCCAACCCAAAAAGTGTACGTGCATGCTATATAGGTTTGATGCACAATGTTCTGGCTACATGTGGTGGGTGAAGTGAACGCAAATTAAAGGTCCCAGTTGAGAAATGACCACTCAATTCATTCTGGTTAGCTACTGGCTACCCTAGCTTGTTTGTAACATAATGTTGAAGCTACGTACATTTTGATTAATGTTGGTCTTAATTAGTCCAACTTACATATTCACAATTCTATTAGTTCATTTTCAACAAACCAATAATATATGCTTTCTACAATACAATATTGTATTCGATACAATTATATCAAACGGTGGTTATCATTCTATCTCCTAATGAAGAAGATAAACCCATTACATTCAAAGGTTTCTTGCATGGCATATATGTTATCTTTAAGCCTTGTATGAATGGAACACATACCTAGTTCACCATGGCAGCATCCATTTGTTGATGTGGAGGAAAGCCTAAGACCTTCTTTGCACTTGCAACACCTTAACACTTCTCTACTTGATGGGGAGTAGGACTTATCTAGGTGTTCATCAAACCTAGATAAGTCCTTAACACTCATTTCTCCATCAAACCTAGTTGTTATCAAGGTGTTCATTAAGGTGGTGATTTCAGCTTTCTCAGCACTTTCATCAAGGTGTTCATTAAGACCTTTGCACTTGCAGCACCTTAAAACTTCTCTACTTGATGATGGGGAGTAGGACTTGATCGTGTGTATATTGTATGCAAAGGGATCTCAGCTTTATATAGTGGCTGATCCTATGAGTTTAATTTTTTTTTTTTTTTGGCCACATATGAGTTTAATTAACTAGTGTTTTCAGACGCAAAAACATAACGCGAGGCGTTTTAGTCGTAGAAGCTGAAGCACAAATTTCGACGCGTTAAAGTGTAAGCTTTTTAGAACATATTTTTTATAATAAAAAAATTATAAATATATATAAACATTTATAAATAGGTAAATATATATATAAGTATATATATAAAACATAAGACCCAAAACCCAAAAAAAACTAACTAAAAAATAGATTGAAAAACAAATTTTTAAATATGATTCAAACACAAGACCAAGTAAAGAAGCAGTGCCTTAACCACTAGACCACCGAACTCTAATATGTTATTGTCCCATAAAATATATTTATACATATACTAGTTGATATTATTTAAGATATTAGGTTAATTTATTAAAACTTCAATTTCAAAATTTTATCTTCTTCTTCTTCAGATTTCTGCCGCCGCCAGAGAGATCGAGCTCTCTCTCCCCTATCTATTTATGTCTCCTCTCTATCTCTCTCCTCTCTATCTCTCCTCTCTATCTCTCTCCTCTCTATCTCTCTCCTCTCTATCTGTCTCTCCTCTACTTTCGCCGCTACCCCTACCGTCGACTGCCTCTGCGCCACCAATTTGACTGAGAAAGTTAAAAAAAAAAAAACCACTTTCCTGCAACGTCGTGTGTTATTGGCTGTCGCCTTGCCCTGAAGGGCGTGCGTTTTTAAAAACACTGAGTTTAACCCATTACTGAACTCAATAGGATATCCTTATTAACCTATAATACTAACTCATTGTCCTTTAATAACTAAAAATCCCTTTAACCTTAATAAACCAGTTAATACTTAATCCCTATAGGCTGCAAGGTTTAGTCCTAATAGAATTCTTGGTCATTGCCTAAGCTGCAAGTTTCCTGTAGCAGCTATGTGACCAAAATTAAACTAGTTCGAGTTGTTAACCAACTCCAACAATATATACATGTTGTAAATTTTTCTCCAATAACAGTTTGGCTTTATTACACTTTATCTATCTGAATTTTGCAGTCGATCTCATTTCACCATCTAAAAAAAAAATTGTGTCAATTTACTATCTAAATTAAAAATTTGTTGTAATGTACCACCTCTAGCTTATTTTGTCTAAATTTTTGTTGAAAAAAAATGTGTTTTGGTCTTTTCAAGTTAGTTTCTATTGTGTCAAAGTGTGTAAAATATTAAAAAAAAAAATCCATTTTTATTCTAACAATAAGAACTTAAAAAAAAATCAAAACACACTTATTTTTAACAAAAGTTTAGACAAAATGAGTCAGAGATGATACATTACAACATTACAACAAATTTTTAATTTATGTGGTAAACTAGCACAATTTTTTTTAGAGGAAATTATAGATTTGGTACACTTATTTTATACATAGTTCAATTTTGGTTCACGATCTTTTTTAAGTTCTGTTTTGGTCTACTAATTGTTTCATTTGTTCAATAAAGGTCTAGATTTATGACTTTAAATTCTTTGGGTTGTGTTTTCTTCAATTATAATTGAAGTATAAGTTATATTTCATCATTTCTTAGTCATAAAAACAAATTTGGAGTATTAGAATCTAAGAGAATTGAGATTGGTTGAAGTTTGAAAAATTAGCAGCTTCGGGTACCCTATTTTTGGGTCAATTATCTTGAGTTTTAGAACTCCAATTTAAATTATCTTTATATGGTTGTAAAAAATAAATATATAGCTTTAAAACAAGTATATATTTGTTGAATTTGGGTGAGATTTGATAAGATAAAAGACATGCCAAATTTGAGAAAACAAATCTGAATCTTTATTGAACAAGTGAAACAATTAGTGCACCAAAACAGAACTTAAAAAAGATTATGGACCAAAATTGAACTAGGTATAAAATAACTTAAATAAATCTGTAATTTCCTCTTTTTTTTAAGTGGTGAAGTGAGATCGACTCCAAAATTCAGATGGGTAAAATGTAAAAAAATCTAACAGTTTGTTTTCCTTTTTTCATTATGACTCCTAACAATTATATATACTTCTTGTTAAGTCATATTGTTCCCAAATCCTAATTTTGGGATGACCTGCTGGTTGTAATTTATAAGCTTCAGACAAATTTATAAGTAAAATTAATGCTCCCACATGTATACTCAAATCCATCTTCTCTTGATCACAATAGATTTTCGTTTTTGGGGCCTCCCCCTCCCCCCCATCTCACCTAAAAAAAACATCTTCTCTTCTTTCTAGCCACATATAGTTATGTACGTTAATGAAATGGTTTAATTACTAATTAATGAATTCATCCATTGATTATTAGATGACCTGACCAAATAAGTTCAAATATATTAGAAAATTAATATTGATCCATTGTTGCTTCTTCTGCATTAATTTTCAAACCAATAGTGCGCACTATGCTATAATTTTCAGACCCAAATTAATATCTTGTCTGATTCGTTCAAGACTGACAGGGATCAACTATGCCTTGGTGTTGTGATAATTTGACTTAAATTATGCCACCCTAATTAGTAACCAAAAGAGATAAATGCTTCATATGAAGCATTGCTGCCGCCCGTACGTTACAGTTAATGTTGAGCTAGTAAACCTTGAAAACTATCTTTTGTGCTTAATCAATTCCCTCAACCAATGCAAATAGAAGAGCATTGGACTTAACAATTTCAAGATGTTGGACCTTATACAAATTAAGAAACCCAAAGCTCACCCAGATAGCCCCAATTTTACATCAAAACCCAAAATTCACCCAAAAAATAAAGAATTTTAGCCAATAATCTAGGGAGACGAAATTTGATATATATTGAGAATGATATTGTTTGATATATACCAAAACTTTATGTCATTTTAGTTTAGGTATTGGCTTTGGGTATGAATTTCTGACCTAATCCAAAAGGTTTTATCCTTCTTAGTATCTAAGCTAAAAAAAATTAATCCCTAACTATTTTGCTGAAAAGGATTACAATTTAGTATTAGATCCGTTGATTTTAGATACCAAATTATAATGTTTTTTCATTTTAACTATCAAAACATTTATGTCATTTTACTTTAGGTACTAAATTTTAGTTTAGATACCAATTTTAAAAAACATAGTTATATCGAGCTGTGACTGTCTAACAGTTATAACTTTTTTATTGATTTATTGTTTTTTCAATATTTGAAAGGCTTAAACTTTAATGTTTAGTTTTTGAATTATATGACTTTATCCTCCAAACCTAAATAAAAAATATTAAACTCTTAAAAATTTTGAATTTTTATAAATTTGAAACAATCATAGTTCAATCACAACTGTGACTGTTCAACAGTCACAACTATAAAACAAACTGATTTGTGACCTAATCTAAAATGTCTTACACTAGATTAGTACCTAAACTAAAAAAAATTAGTGTCTTACTGTTTTACTGAAAAATTATTGATATTTGGTATTTAATATTAATTTTTTATTTAGTATTTCATCCTAATTTGGACGTGGGCAGTGTACATTGTAGGGTCTGGTTTTATCCAGTGGTAGCACTCTGGACTGGGCTATTTAAGAACTGCCCATGGTAAACCAAACACAGTGCTATTTAAGAAGTGGACTAAATAAGAATTTGGGCTTCACTAGTTGTTATTTTCTAAGACAATCTAAAGGCATGGGCTAAATCAAAAACAGCCCACAATAAGAACTATCACTTCCAAAAAGAAACGACCATCTCGTTACCTCTCATCCTTCAGTCGCAGGTCTCTCCACCTTTCCGGCTTTCCTTGTTCTTTGTTTTCTTCTCTCTCTCTCTCTCTCTCTCTCTCTCTCTCTCTCTCTCTCTC